>JAYJLV010038137.1:0-24678 GCA_036873485.1 Torymus texanus
TGTGTGTGTGTGTGTGTGTGTGTGTGTGTGTGTGTGTGTGTGTGTGTGTGTGTGTGTGTGTGTGTGTGTGTGTGACCTAGAAATGCGATACGGGCGGATGGGTAATTTGGCTTGTGACTTTGTTTCGTATGTATAAAGGGGCAAGATAATAGAGTTTGGATTTGTAATGAAGAGAAGCTTTTGTAATTAAGCCGTGAGATGTACGAATAATTGTGAAATTTTTAGTTGCTTGGTTAGATTCACATGATTTTATGGTACACGCGAAGCAGTTTAAAACAGATACGCGTGTTTGATCGAGCTCTTCTTACGTCGTGACATTTATGTCTTGTTATTCGTTTTAATGAAAAATAGATGTACAAGCAGTTCGATAAACTGACAATAATATTAAATTGGACTTTGAAAACTTGTTTTTTTTTTATTTTACATCTATCTGATAAAGTTCTGAAATTATTATGTCAATAACAACAAATTTCGAGTTTTAGAAGATAAATGGAGAGTAATATGCATTTAATCAATCAAAACAAATATTTTATAAAATACGTTTTATTTACATGAATTTTACGAGCGAACGCTAAAAGCTGAAATTTAAAATACATGAAATGTCATTTTTTTATGTTTAGTTAAAAGCTTTACCGGATATAGGATGGAATAATTTAAAATATAAAGTTAGCTTTTGAGTATAGAATTCCAAATATTTACACTCACGTATACATGTGTACACATGTTATAATCTAGAATCCACGTATGATAAAGTTGTATTACGATCCCTATTAGATACATTCGAAACTCGTGCATCCGCATGCATACATACAAACATCAAAACTGAATGAGAAACACGATACGATCTTTTTCATTCTCCTTTTGATATTAAAAATTAGCATATCATGCCTCATCTAAATAAAGAAGCTATCTGGCTCTTAAATTTTTCAAATATCTCAAGCTTTGAATGGAAGTCAGATAAGAAAAACTTATATGAATAATAATTTCTTGCAAAACAGTGCAATATATTTTATGATATCTTATTACGGGTTGTCGAATCTAAGCGTTGTCGTGGGGAGAGAAGTTGGGAAATTTATTGGCATTACGTGCACGTGTCTTTTGCATGCACTACTTTGTTGATTCGTGGAGAGTGGGAGAGAAAAGGTAGAACGAGATTTATATGATTCGTGCAAAATTGTATGAAAGAACGGATGCATGGCAAAAGGCACTCCACGGAAGATTGAAGCGTGAGTTGTTTGTTGTTTTGACGTCGTGTACGTTCAAAGGAAATAAGTAGATATGCCTCTTATCTTTTTGCCTCGAAATACTTCCGTTGATGTGTTTTCGAACGAATAAAAAGTTTTTAATATAATTCGAAAATTTTATGATTTTATGAGTAATTTGTACGAAACAAATGCGCGAGCAACATCATCACCGACAACGCGAGTGCCAATAAAAAATAGAAACATCGCGCTTCGTGAATTTCATAAAAGTTAACGAGCTCGATTATAAGACGAGGCAGGCGAGTTTAAAATTGTTTTACGAGATTCTCGCCCCTTCAACGAGTATCAATTTGCCGCTTGTTTGACGTCGCCAGTTGATAAAAAAGAAAAAGAGAGAGCTAGCGAGAAATAGAAGGAATCCGTAATTGTTCGGGATATCGCGTGATGCGCCGCGATTTTATTAATACGCGCGCGCTCGCTTGCTCTCGTTCCCTGGGCACGCGGCTCATTTTACGATGCCAGGGAAAAATATGTACGACGACGACGACAGCGGCGGCAACCGGGGCGATGCATAATTGCCGCGCATGCTCTCGTTGGATAAAGCAGATTTTTAGGACATGCAAATATTTTGTTTGCGACGATTCGAGGAATAATTTTAAAATATCAGAGATTATTTTAGCCTCTTGTGTATGAACTTTATATGCTAATAACCCATGTGATGTTTGCCTTCAAAGAAGTACTTTTTGATATAACAAGCTCGTGTACTTTAGCCGCGGTGTTTCATGTGAAATTAAGCAGTATAATGGATTAAAAATTTACTGGAAAAACGTTTGTTAAATATCTTATTTAAAAACTCAGATTAATGAAAATTAATTTTGAATCAAGTATTCTTTCATTTGAACCGTACTGTATAAACCATGCTTAAAGCAAACTAAAATGAAAATAATGATTAAACCGGTTTCATTGGTAACGCCAGTAAAATGGATTTAAATCAACAAAACACTTTCTTTCAACTGGCGAAAACAATATACACAGCTCAATCAGCACATTTATCCAAGCTTATTGTACATCGCGCATCCTGAAATCGAACAAAGAAGAAGCAATGTCTACGCGAGCGTCCCATTAACAGATTCAAAACGACTGAACTTCGATCATCGTTCATAATTACTTCACGCTCTTACCCCCCCCCCCCCTCCCTTGAATAAACTCTCTCTCCTCCCCCTTCTCCCTCGCAACCTTCGCTCTTACACAATCGCGCGAATTCCCGGTGCTCCTTCGCTCAACTTCAATGGCCCATTGTACGGCGTGAGAGAAAAAAGCGAGAGGTTCTCTCGCGCGGCGTTTGACTTGTCGCGACGATAATTATGGCCGAATTAACTAGTGGCCCTCTCGAGAGGCGCGCGCGCGCGCCTTTCGTTCTTTCGCGAACGAAAGAGTAGAGCCACCCGCGAAAATGCAGTGGGGCGGCGGCGGCGGCGGCGGCGGCGGCAGCTGGGAAAGAGGGCGCGGATACCACCGCGCGCTCGCGCTCCGATGATCAATACTACCCTATCGTCGTATATCTCTCATGGGAGAGGAAAAGTAACAAAGCCGAGCGGCTTTACCTAGAGTGCTCGCGGGCCTCTCGCTTTGTTTTTTTTTCCAACCCGTCAACACCGCCCTGTTGACGCTAATTCGAGCACCGCGCGCGAGCTCCGGTTAGGAGGCCTTTTTTGTGGGCGGATGATTGCATATTCGGGAAGAAAGTTTTGATTTTGCGAGAATTTTTCGCCAAGTGGTAATTGAATTGGGTTAATGAAATTTAAATTGAGATTCATTAGCATATAGTTTGTGGTTATATGCCAGTTATTTAGGAGTTAATCGATATTTTTAACGTGGGCATAATTTATTTTTTATCGGCTCATTTGCATTTTTACCGTAATTTATATGGCCGGTATCGGCACGTTATTTATTGATAAAAATTTCAATGTTTTTGATATTGATCAGAAAAATTAACATATTTTAATTCATTTCATACCATATACGACAGCACTATGAATTATTCATTAGGAAAAATTATATGCTTCCAGTATCTCGAGTCAAATTGATTTTTTCTAACGTAAATATTCAAAGTCATCGTTCATATCCTGTATGCATATAGCTATATTACGCGTGCTCGATCACTCCCCAATCAACTGGCTCCGAGCTGTATTTTCCATTATTTTAATTAAAAAATCCGCGAGCGACGCAGGCTCCCTTCCGCCTAAGCAAAAAGCGCGTTCAGCAAGCACAATAAAATCTCATCAAACTCGCGCGGCGCTCTCTCAAAGCCGACAAACCTTCCCCGCCCAGTCCGCGCGCCCGATAAAAAAGCCAATATCCTATTTCACCAGCGGCGGTAGCAACTCGTCGCTACGTATCGAATGTCTCATTAAATGATACGAATCTCCGCTAATGATTCTCCTCTGGAATGTGTGTGCCGACACACGAGCCGCCTCGCGGGAGGCCGATTTCTCGAACGGGGCCACCGCGCGAAACTTCTAATAGCACTGACGAGATAAGGGCGAAAAAGCCCGCGAAATCCCGGCGCGCATCAGCGCCGGCTCAACTGCTTAATTTCACGGCAGTTGACCCGCACGCACTACTCGCGATAATAAAATGCAACAGAGCTCGCGCACTGGCATGGATGCGTGATACCCCTTGATAAACTCGAGTGCGCCGCGCCGCGTAATGCACTTCGCACCTGACAATTTCGGGTGGATAGATAGCGCTCAAGCGCAGGCCGCGCGCGGGGACGACAGGGCCATTATTTCAGCCGGGCGAGAGGTGCTTTAGCGCTCGCTAAAATCGAGAGAGGCGAACTTTTGGTATATCTGGGATGTGTAGCTGGATGCGGAATAAAGATCAATTATGAGTTATGCGATTTATGAAAATGGAGAAGTGATCAAGGGTCGCTCGTAAAAGTCAGACGAGATTTGTCGCTCAATTTGAAGTAAAGCTTTTTCCTGGAAAATTCAAATCCGGTAGACTTTTATAATTGAGAATCAAAACTAATATTTAAACAATGTTAAATTGGAAACAGATTTAATTCAGATAAAAATCAGCCTGACTATAGTCGACTTATTCTACTGAATATCCAGAGCATTGATTATTTCAACACTTCAACTTCGCCCAGATGAATCAATAATTAAATACAATAAACTATAATTGAACTTATACAGATTTTATATTAAAGTCAAAGACTTTTTAAACTTTTGCATGTTGTTTTATACTTAAGTTATAGAATACTTTACTATACTTTGTTACAAAGCGAAATCATATTAAAATTTTGTAGTTAAATGAAACAGCTCTAATACTAAAAGTTAAAATAATTTATTTGATTTTTAAGACTCTTAAGATGTAAAATACCGTTAACTTTAAAAACTACAATGTTTAAAAATTACAATGCTTTTGATTTGAAGTACATAATAGAAAGCAATTTTATTACAAATGAAAATAAATACCTTTAATTTAAATATCAGTAAAATCAATTATTCACATTAAAAAATGAATAAGACTAGTCGAAATCATAATTTATTGTCTACAAGTCAAACCGATTAATGATTTCTAATTATTATACTCAAGCGAAGTAAAATAACAAAATGATTTAAATCAATAGTAACTTTCAAATATTTCAAAATTCAATACTTTTATGGAAAGTAACATATTCCGGAATAAAACATCATTCCAAGTGATTTTCTGGTCTTGCTAAGCTTTGACCTAGATATTTTAAATAAAAAGCATTGTGAGTATTTCAGCTATCGATAGAAAAGCTTTCAAGTCCTCTTAAATAATATGATGTGCTATACAATATACTTTAAATAAAATTGTAAAATAATTATAAGCTGACTTTAAATACGCTTACCAACTGAACTGAAGAAGAATTTAACATCCATTATGACCGAATAGTTTTGCATACATGTATCGGTTTAGGAAAAAATAAAACTGGTGTAAAAATGTATTAAGTGTAAGGAAAAGAAAACGATGTTAGACTGAAAGAAATCAAACTAACCAAATGCCATTAATTTCTCTCGCGCCAATACTTGATCCTTCTCACGATTGCCCAGCATTCCTCGCAATTTTTCTTCATTTCCCTTCACTATACGACACCACGTGCGCCGAAATCGGCCGAGATTCGAACACCTCCCCTTTTCCACCCCTTCCCGGTCGCCCCACTGCTGCGGGCGTTTGCGCGATCAGCACCCTGACGCCGAGACGTCGAGCAGGAGCTAACGGGATTCCAGGCGCGCGTAACAAGAGTTTCCTCCGTTCTGCTCCTCTCGCAGTGCGCGCGAAGAAATCAATCGTCGGGACTCGGAAAGATAGAAACTTGTACAACTCCCGCGAGAGGGGTTAGCCCTCGCAACTAACTTTCACCGAAGCGAACCTCATTTTCACGCGAGCTGCGCTTTGCTATGGGCGCAAGGAAAGGATGCCGTTAGAGTTTTACGGTGATTTCGGTCGGGTGAAGGGTTTAGGGGGTCGGCGTCTAAGTGAAGGATAGCAGTTTCTGCAGGCTTATGACGAGCCTCCGGGAAGGTGAGGAATTTGCGCAATGTTTTGGATGCCAGTGCACGAAGAGAATAGTTGGGAGGTAGTTCTATCGGATCGTTAATGATAGAAATGGGAAATGAGAATCATTTATCAAAGAGAGTATCCTACATTTCTATACTCATATTGGAAGCAGTAGTAAACTTTACACATGAAGAAATATTTAAATATCTAGAACAGTTGACAAAAAGTAAAAAGCAAATGTAATGATTAGGATAGGTAAATATTATATTATCTATAGCAAACGTCATTTGAACCAACCTAACCCCTGTAGACTAGATGAATATTATTGACATTTCATTAAAGTAAGGTCAAAGTTGAAAGATAAGTTTATGAGAACAGGATATCTATAACAAACTGTTTGGTTCCCGCAGTTAATGTTGATGTAGTGTAGTTTTTTTAAACGATGCAGATAACACATGAAAAAGAAAATAATTATTTTAATATATTTTAGATCCATATTAATTTCATGAAAACTCAAACATTTTAAATCGACAAACAGACGTGTTTATTTGCTTGGCAATAAAGTACCACAGCTTTTCCAGGACAAACTATCAATCTCTAGACCTTTTGAATAAATTCTATCTGATCAACTTTATTTTACTTCTATACACCCTCCTCTTACCTCCCCCCCCCCCCCGTACTGAAGTAGAGCAAAAATTAGCAACGCGCAAATATTCATTTTCGCGAAAAGCCAAGCGCGCGCTTTGGTCTCGGAAACACGGATATCCCCTCCGTCACTCATCCGTCCACTCATAGATGAAACTTTTATTCCAGAGAAAACGTGATGTCCCTCACAGGATGTACGCGTGCGCGAGCTCGCATACAGCAAAGGATAAAATAAAAGTGGCGGGCGAGTGAGCGTGTGTGTTCCATGGTCGTGTCGAACGCGGAAAAAAACGCGAGCAAGAAGAATCACAAAAAGCGTCATTTTAACACAATTTATTCAGCGTCGCTGGATACAGAACCCTCTGTAAATCACGTCCCTCATGCGTGCTTTTCACTGCGGTGAAATCAATTGTTTGTCCATAGTTTAAACTATTTCCATATGGTATTTTTAACTTTCATAAAAACATTGTGTGCTATATTCTATTTTATAAAACGAAGTAACTTTGAAATTTCAAGAGTTCTTGGAATAATTTTAATGGCAGTTATTGTTATGCTGATATTATAGAATGAAAAATATATTGGTTTGACTAAAACTTAAATTTTCTTCAGACGAATTTATTAAGATTATCTCTATAAAATAAAAATCGCAAATCATATCTAAGTACTTTTCTTTTTGTATTTCATATTCTAGAAAAGTAAATATAGACGATGTTATGAATATCATGTTACCCTAGAAGGTACAAGCAATGTTTATAAGAAATACCTTTTCCCCCGAGTTTAGCATGTACTCGCTATCGAAATTTTGTTAAAACAAAAACTTCTATGTCACGTTGTATCCTCCGATTACGTATAGTGTGTATTTTCCGCGATGACCAAATGAAATCTCTTACACTCACTTATTCTAGTCGCTCTTCGCTATCTTCTCCACTCAGCTTGTTTTCTTTGTACTACGCGCCATTCGCTCGGTACTCCACGCAGCAAAGACTCAAAAGAAACACATCCAGCGATAGCGCTACATAGGGACGGTGAAAAACGACGTCGCTTCGGCGCACGTGTCTTTTGTTTTCCCCGGCTTTTTCTCTTTTAAGGGCTGAAAGTTCGCAATAAAAAGTGATTAACGTTAAAGTTTCCCCTCTGAGGGCGCGCGTCTTTGATTAAACAAACCGGAAGAAAATAGATTTTTCAAGGAGGGCGTAGCAGCTTTGATGAGTCTCGCGTTTTTCTTCTATTCTGCGTAGGCGGGGATGAGGAAGTTTTGTTTTGTTTTGTTTTGTTTTTTCTTTTTTTTCTTTTTTTTGGACCGCGCTCGTGTTTCTTGCTTCGGGGGGTATAAATAATCGTCTTTTCGTTCGGATGTGGCATTGATTTCTGGAAAGTTTTGTGCTTGCTCGTGCGCGCGGTCTCAGATAGTGTTAATTCCGATGATTGGTGGTTCAGCCGAAAATTGAATTCGGCTCGCTGTAACGGAAGTTAGTTTCCAAGTGGTGTAATGTATTGAATTGTAACTTGAATTCGAGCAACTTTGTAAATAGTTCGTGGTTTGATTCGGATAACAATAAAGGTCGCATTAGAAGCTCTTTATAATTACTAAAAAACAATAAATCAATTAATAGGTTTGATTTTTTATATTAAAACTTAACAGATATTTTAACATTTTAAATCTCTTATCTAAAAATAATCGGAAAAGTATTGAAGTAAAGGTCACGTTTATAAGTCGGAATGATTCGCACAAAGTGCGTGTAAAACAGCGTGAAACGATTTCAAGTATCTTCATTAGATAAAACTTAAAGTAGGTAAGATGATAGATGATTTAAAACCTTCAATGTAAACTGTAGTTACAAACGCAGGTCAAGATTATGTTGGTCGATAGTTTAACGCATAATTCATGTAACCATACCCTGCGCTTCGGCAGTAACAGTAGGTCGTGCATTAATCATTACAACATACTAACGAGTCGAAATTTCAATATCGCCTTACGCGATGCTCGCTTCACCTTGATTTTAATAAATAACGACGATCGTTGATCGAAAATAATTCTTCTGTAAAGCTATATATATATATTTCTTTACTGAATTTTCGAGCGGACACTATAGCAAGTCTTATATATATATTGCTCAGTATTGATTTCACTGTATCAGCACGACCTGTAAATAAAAATCAATACGTATCGATTTTCGCAAACTTACACCTACAGGTGCACTCGAAGAGATAAAATTACAAAATAAACGACAAAAACGCCGTATATTGTTTTTCTCAATTTTCAACGGGCTCAAATCTTCAGGCCTCGGGCAATCGTCTCCTGACAATGGATACATCGCGCTTCAATGCTCCGTTCCATCTCCCGCTCACTAACCCAATCCAAGCTTTCGCGCGCGCGCGCACGCACACACACGTATAGACACACATAGATAGCTATAACAACGTCCTATACGCGTGCGCGCCTGCGCGCATCCTCCGGACGCATAAACACCTCGTAAAACCACGTCACCGTATAAACACATTCATCCATCGCAACCGGTATATAGTAGGTGGGTTCGTGGTAGTGGGAGTAACGCGCGCGCGATGCACATGCGGGGCGGGAGGGGAGCTTATCACGCGTGACTGGAGGCCGTTAACCCAGGAGAGACAGGCGCGCGAGCCGAGGCCAGCCGCTGCCGGTGCACTACAACACAATGCATATATACACACACACTTCCACATGTACACATGCTTGGTATAGCCTACTGACTTCGTTTCTTGCGCTGGCGCGCGCGCGCGCGCACGCCTCTATAGGCTTACGTGTACTACGTCGGCGCTGCTTAGCGGCGTGCACGCGCGGCTATAAGGAAGCGGAGGTTAAAGGCAGTAGTGTCTGGCGGTCAGCGCACATGATACACTACTCCTGCGGGCGAGGATGATGTGCGAGAGGAGCAGTGCTGCTGAGACGCGGCTGGCTAGGAAACAGCCGAGCAAGTCGCGCTTCAATCTCTCCGAGAAGAAGCAAGTAAGATGACTGTCACGGGCACGTGTGAGACGATCCGCGAGCACAATTATTATGTTACCGTCTGGTGCTTTTGCCTTTCTCTCTCGGGAGAGTATAGAGTGTTTATTGGAATAGGCACGAAGGGAGGCGTGTCCGAGCAAACGCTGTCCTTTCCACTTTACGCGCGGCAGCTGTGTGTGGGGTAGTCAGTGTTAGGAGTTCGCTCAAATATCTGCGTGAAATATTAATGACGCCAGGGGGAGTGAATTCGTTAATGAATGGCTGTTTAACGTTATTAAAATGTATAATTGTAAATCTTATCGGGCTACCGGTTCACCCGCTCCTGTCCGCCCTTTACGGCAATAAGTATCGATTGTATAAATTATTTTATGGAGGAGCGCGTGGTAAAGTAGTCATTGATTTTACAATCTGTTCTTGTCGTTCTCTACATGCCATATTTTTACCTTGGGGTTTCGCTGATTTAGGAGGGAAATATAATAAGGAAAAGCTAACTAATAATGTGAGATATAAATTATACGAAAACTAGGTATTATACGTTAATTCTGAGAAAGTGAAATATGCATGTTAAGATAAAGAAAAATTTATTTTTTCTTTATTTTTCATACAAACGTATCCAAGATCAAATCCGGTATATAACTTCTCAGCGATATTTCACTTGCAGGATTTACATAAAGTTTCCAATTTTCCTGAAACGTAAACAATTACAATCCGACATTGAATCATCCTACAAATCAAACCTTATCACTTTCGTTTGATGGCTACATCATTCATAGTTTAGTACAGGTTTAAGCGGAATATCCATTTTCGTTGAATTGTAACGAAAGAAACACATGCACTGTTTTCTGAATAATTGTTTTATGACGTACACTTGGATCAAATGATAAGAATTATTTACTACTTACTCAAGTGCATCAAGATTAAATAAGAATCGAACATTTCTATAAATTAATGAACAAAGTTTTTAGTTGTTCACATATACTGTTGAGAAACTGCAATCGTCGTTTTTGTATACCTTTGTGTGCCACATGTATCGTGTAAAGTGGCGAAGTTAGAGACCCTTCAGTGAAGTTATGACGTCACGGTGGAAGTATAACAGTACTTCATTTAAGAGACGGTAGTATATTCTCTAACAAAATAAGTACCTAGAAAGAAGCAACGCTTCTTTCGTGAATTAAAAAAATATATTTACGAAATTAAGGTTAAACAAAAGAGCAACGTTACTATTCGAAACTACTAACTATAATTAATATAATGATCAAGTCTTTGGTTTCAATAATATACAGTTTGAACCTAGATATTACCTTTCTTTTACCAACTCTTTGCCGTCTCTCTCTCGTTCTCTCATTCTTTAACAATCTTTACTACTTGAATATTTGCCGGTAAAAGTAGCAATGTGGGTGACAAACGATTCTCTCATTCCTAAAGCTCTTTCCTCGAGAATAAAAGCAACGATGCTTGCCACGCCCAGTGCTCTACAAACCCGCTGCGTATTTTTCCCTCAAACGAAATTACCGCAAACCCTCGCCTCGTGGCGCGCTTGAAATTCGCTCTGTGTATCCTCGCGCTCTCTCTCTCTCTCTCTCTCTCTCTCTCTCTCTCTCCAAAATCATCCGTTTCCGTGCCTGTACGCCTACAGTTTGAAGCTCACGCTCTGCTCCGAATCCACGAAGTGTTTCCACACACGCGCGCACATATACTCGTGTATGTTCGCTTTACGCGCCTTGTAATGCATACTCTGCCTTTGCCCCGTTTTAGCGGCTTTACGATGGTGTAACGTTTCGAAACGGGTTTACGCGTAGCGGCGCTGCTGCTGATGAGCGGCGTCGGCGTAGGCCTGCGAGTGTTTTTCAAATTCATGAGTTCGCGCGCGCCTGTGAACATCCCGCGCGACGTTTCGCGTGTGCATTGCGAGAGGGAGAGAAAAAAGAGATAGATAGAGAATTACGGGGTGGTCTCGAGTGATGGAGGGGGATTTTTCGAAAGGGAGAAGCCGCGAGGCTTCATAATATATTTTCGTGAACGGGTGGAAGAGATTTATGGAAAAATAATCGTTTTATCGGAGAGAGGCGTGCTTTTATTACTCGTTTTTATTCGAATGGGGTATTGGATATTTGAGTTATTGATGGAAATGAAGTTATATTCATTTAACGCCGGTGAATGTTTTAAGATGATTTAATACAGTTTTCACAAACACTTTTGGGATTTAAAAAAAGATTGCTTACTCGATTAATCGTCACAAACTGAAAGTTTTTTTATTCGGTTGTTTGTTGCTACTTAGGTTAACAATGTTACTGCAGATTAATTAGTGTGAGTTGAAATCTAATTGACTCTACTATCCTATTTGAATGTCTAATCAAATTTAAAACATCTAAAACGGGTACGGAAAGAAAGTAGATTACATTTATATTCGGTGTTCCAAGTAGTGTTATTAGATTACTTCGGGATTTTCGAGAATCATGTGTAATTTTAGTGGTTTTCTGCTTTCGTAACAAATAACAAAAGCTTTTATACCAAGATAAATTTATCTTTGGTTTTCAAAATTTCAATTTTGTCAATCTCAAAAATTAACGATATTTCATGATATCTATTATACTATATTCTTATTTTTTAGTATTAACATATTTGTTGAAGATATTCTAACAAATCTAAAACGAACATTAAATTAATGGAATAATTTTCATTTGGATGGTATTTTTATAAAATATCGCGTCAGTAAAGGTGTTTATTAGTTCATAAATTAGATATTATTTCTTCAAAAATTATACCTTTTTGGGCATAATTAGGGGTATTAGATTACTTGACTATTTGCACGTGTGAAATTCTGACACAACGATTACGGCCCGTTGCACTGACCATTCGATAAAGACTTTAGAAAAGACATAGGCATAAGTAGCTCGATCAACTGAGAGAAAATTCGTCTCCAGAAGATTCCGAGTACGGATTTCGGCTAGAATACACTTAGTCGTTTTTTTTTATCTGGTCCTCTGTTTATAATTAAATATTTGCAAGACTTCACTAATGCACGGAGAGAAACTTGTAGGATCGCTACGGTGCCAAAGTAAGAACGCAGGCACACTACAAAACGAGTACTGTCAACCGCTTTTGTTTTGGCTTTGCTTTCCTTCAAGAAAGCAAACGGTTTCAGTTAATTTCCTTCTAACATTGATTAAAATTGTACTTCTTAATGAATGGAAACATTTGTGAAAGACAACAACATGTTAATGCTTTTTGATGTTTTTATAGGTAATCAAATTCATTTTTACATGGAAATGTATAATGAAGTGGTTTTTCATGATCACTATCACGCTTACCATGTTGTTCATAAAAAAAGAAGATTTTCAAGTACGTTTATATAATGATTTACTATCTATTGCGCCTTGTTTGTCCATTGTGAATAGTGATCGCTATATAGCTACATGTTATGCTTTACAAAAATAAATGATCTACATTTAAATACAAATTATTGTTATTTTATTAAATAAATAAATAAATAAATAAACTTACGATAAATTAATACTTATTTACTAATATCTTAAACAAAGTGTGTCGAACACAAAAATAATACCCTACTTTGTATGTTTTTACGCGAAAATATACTCAAATATGAGGTTATTCATTTAAAGGATATTTAAGATTTCATTTTAAAATCAATCAAGATAAAAATTTTAATCGAATTTATTTTTCCGTTTACTAATTAGTTTTTACCTAATAAAAATCATTGTAGTTCTTCTAAATGTGGTTTCGTGTTTGTACACTCTCTTTTCATAGGTTGTTCTCGCTCTCTTAATTGACATTACTACGCATTCCGCGTTTGGGATCGCCAGGATCCCAAAAGTTACCGGGCGAGAACGCTAAATTCATGAGCGCGCTGTGCGACTAGTGGTTGAACTACAGCGCCATCAAATTTCTCTCAGTGTGACATTATCAAAAAACAAAAATTTCTTTTGTTTTCAACTTTATAATATAAAACTGGCTGCTGAAGAAATCGAAATTATTATAAACTACGCCGTTCCATGTAATATTCCAGTTCAGAAATAACTCGTTGAGAACGCACATCTTTATTTCCCTGTCGCAAAATTTCGAATAAGACGATGGTATATAACGCTCTAAAACGTTCCTCTTTTAATATTTCTTCCAGCTCTTGAAAGCTCCGCTCACGTAAAGCCCCGAGAACCGAATTAATGGAAAAAAAAAGAAAATGTTGCAGCGAGAAAAAACGCGCGAATCAGAACCTTTAAGAAAGGGAGAGAAACGCTCGTCTCCAGTCGCCGCAGACATAAAAAAAGGGTACGACACGGTCGCGCAAAGGAAAACGACGTCCGTGGCAGCTATTCGTGCCGAGGTAGTACAGTTATAATGACTCGCGCGCTCTTGTGCTTCCGGAAATTCTCTCTCTCTCTTTCTCTCCCTCTCTCCCTCTCTCTCTCTCTCATCTACCCAGTGACAGGTGCGCGCCCCGTCTTTTATACTTATACAGCCTGAGTAATCGTTTTCTTGAAGTCTTATCTCGCGATTTTCCAATGGCCAAAGGGGCGCGCCCGCTTCCGCGAAGAAATTCATTTCCAGCACTGTAGCTTTTCAGCGAGGAACGTTAACTTTTAAGTCTTTCCAAGCTCCTTTATGCAAATTGCCGGGAAAATCTGGGAGACGAGGAGAGACTGTGAGAGCCGAGCAATTAAGACGCGAGCGAGTGCAGCAGAGCCGGTAGTTTTGCATTGTTCGCGCTCACCGCAGGGTCACGACAGAGCAGAGGCTCTGTCCATCGATTTTTATGGAGCGCCTATAGAGAGTGTCGATGTCGGTCTTAGAACGGTTTTATATTAGGTTTCGAGGCAATTTCGTAGACAGAGCGACGGGAAAATTGTTTTCTATATGGTTTGTATTCTCTTGTCTAAATATTGCCAAGTTGCCTAAACTTTTATCTCGCTGTATTTTGAATTGAATAACTTTCGTAATTTTAAAGACTTCAGTGTTCGTGTTGCCATCAAATTAATCGCATGAAAAACGCCAAATTATTCCATGCTTTGTGATAAATATAATTTGTTGAAATAAGAAATAAAAGTAAACAATTTGGTTTTTAACAAAAATGCTGTTTATCTTGACTGGGTGACTAAGACAAATAAGAATAAAAAGCAAAACTTCTAAAAAGACAAGTTTCTTATAAACCAACCTACACATTCTGGAAAGTTTTAAAATCTGTGAAAAATCCTACCTATACATATACGTACTTTTAACTTTGGGAAATCAAATTTAAATTGAATCATAAAGTAAAACTAATAATAGATTATCTTTGATTTTTGAAAATTTTGTTTATTTATAAAAGAAATTGTTCTCAAGTATCCTTTTCAATTTTGTATTCTCTTTATTAAAGCCTCTTTTTCTATGGGTACAAAATATAGATGTCATCTCACACAACATTGAATTTCACTGGGTAGTCGATTATTATTACCGTTTATGACTGAAAAGTTTCAATATAAATCATATGATCTTAATTATCATGGCGATTAATTAATTCTACTAGCAGATTTTAACACTTGGAAATGTAATGTAACTTCAAATACACGTATAGTAATCTTCTATTCTATTAAAGTTTTATATAGTTCAGAATTTTTTCTTAACACTGATTCCCAACCCAAAAATATTCTCTCTTTATAAAATATACGTTTTGGCTTATTTACATAATCGTAGTGATGGGCCCAGGAAGTTCGGAATCGGGAATTCATTTCTAGATCTAATTTCTTCTCAGTGAATGATATCGGAGTCAGTCTGCTTTGTTTTGGCTAAAATTATCTCGAAATGTACTGAAATACTTAGTAAATATCCATGTAGTTTATAATTATATAATTAATTATTAAAAATATCTATTGTAACAAATAACTGAGAACATACTCTTAAAAATAATCGTTGGAATAACGTAGATCTCGAATTTTAAAACTTGAACAAAAACATTAAATTGATGAAAAACAGCAATTTATGTCACAAAATCAATAAAGGTCATCAAGAATTACATCAATCCATCTAATTACTCGAAATCGAATCGATAATGAGCAATGAGAAGCGAACATACTTCTACCCATCCAGATTGATCTGAATTTTTCATCAGGCACGCGCACTCGCAAATGAAAAGAGCCAGAGCGTGGGTCTAAAAAGCGAGGGTTCGCTAAAAATCGAATGAGAATAAAAAAATAAAAAAAGAACAAGATTCCGCGATTCTACAATCGAACGAGCGCATTTTTTTCTCTTTCACTATCCCGCCTGCTAGCCTTGGACATCAGCCAGTCTGGCTAATTGAATCATATCCGCGTTAAAAAGTTGTGTATGTGTGTATACATATATCTGTGTCTTCCCGAAATAACCGAATAAGTCGACTTTTTTGAAAATCGAGATAACCCCGGATTTTATATCTTCAAATAGGCCTTTGTCATTTACCACTTTTAGTAGTAGCAAAAATATTGCCGTAAAGCTATAATTCACCTGAATCATAACCAGATAAGTCGATTTTTCAATTTTTGTACCCGGAATAACCGGATAAGTCCATCATTTTTTTCTTTTATCACAGTTATAATATATTTTATCTATTCAAATTAAATGTGAATATGATGGCTAAATTTCTCTACATTTTTAAATTATAAACCTTTTAAAATATTAGTACAATACAAATGGTCGTAAATTTAATAGAAATGTCAGAAAAATAGAAATTTCTTGAATAAGTTAGAAGAATTTTGTAATTTGTTGACCCGTTTCATAATTGAATTAAAGAATAGGCTCTAAAATGGACGCAAACCAGATAAGTCACTATCAGATAAGTCCACAGTTCCCGAAATAACCAGATAAGTCCGTACTTTTGTTGAGTTCTTACTCGTTTTGAAAGCATCAGCAAATGTATAATCTGTTAAACCAGCGTGTCAATGTGTGTTGAATGTGTCAATTGACTAGTCAAGTATCGCAACTCGTCTCATTTCTCCCGATCTTACATAAAGTTTGAACATTAAAACCCGTTTTTTTTCGGAAACTTGAAAAGTGAATTTATTCGGTTATTCCAGGAAGCCACAGATATATAATATATAGGCTTTTTATGCGGGCCTACGATAGCCATGAAATTTTTCATAGGTTTACTCAGATAACGAAAGTAATCGACAGAGTTTAAAATTTAGTCCGTCATTTTATTGCTCTTTGATTAGTTTCTTACACTTGTAAGAAGTGGACGAAGTTAGGTTATTAAGTAGTACTTGCATTTTGGAGTGCTGATTAGATGTTCATTGTTAATCAAAAAGTTGGGGATGTAAGACAAATTCTTGGAGAATATTAATAGAGGCATAAATCTTGTTTACTTTTAGAACATTATTGCAAAACTATAAATAGTATATTGTTTTGAAGAAATACTATAATTATTGGTAGATTTTAGTGGGACTTTGTGCATCTAATTAAGAAAAATGGTATACGCAAAACGAATACAAAAAATAAAATAGAGTATAAGTTTAAACGATTAGCATGTACGTACTAGCAGCCCCAAATAAAGAGGGTACCAACTCCAACGAAAACGGCGACCCTGGCACGCGCTCTCCTTCTATCCCCTGCTTGCATTGCCACGCGACCTTTATTGCTCGTTTTTCTAGCCGCGAGCCCCTTTAAGCCTTCCCCGAACCCCGTTATCGCCGTTAATTTCGCGCCAGGGCACGCGCACACCTGTGCCGCCACCGCGACCGCTGCCTCTGCGAGACACCTCCTCCTCTGTCTGGAAAATTTCATAGCCCAGCGCATGCACGCATGCGCAAACTCTCGTCGAGGCGTCGGCTCCCGAAACTCAATTAGGGGAGTTTGAAGCCTCGGCGCGCTGGCAGCGCGCTACTCAACTGACAACTCGAAGTTAGCGCGCGTGAGGTGCTGTGGGAAAGAGGGGAGTGCGAAAGGGAATTAAAAATTTCGCGCGCAGATTCGTGAAAGTAAAGTTGGCAGGGATAAAAGGAAGAGAAAAAGTGACTTTTGGGTTTGGGTTTGAAAGATGGAGAGAGGAAAGGTGCTAGGATTGATTTAGTTTGCGGTATTATGGCATAGACTTTTGAAAAACAAAATAGATTCTCATCACGAGAAAAAATACGTAAGCCATGATTTTCATTAAATTTTTCTTTAAGTAGTTGTAACGCTATAAAAGCCGTGTCAGACAATATTTGGTACGTATCTACTTAAGAGATTTAACCACGCTTGAAAATTCTATAGTGCGTATTTGACTTCTACTTAGCTTAAATAATGAAAAATTCTCTCAATGTAAGGTATGATAATATACAACGTCAAGAGCTGAGTAAATTTTTACGTTCACAATGAAATATTAAATTTTTGAAAATGAATATTCAACATTTTCACATGCATAAAATAAAAGTCTTTTTAACATGGTTTGAAATATAATTTTTTATTCTATTATCATAAAAAATATTTTAAAAAACGGTAAAATTTTTCCGAATAAGTAATGCTCATTGCTGGTGCTCCATTCACAATATTAAATAAAACTTTCAGTGCGACAGATCACACTTTAATGCAATTATCGCCGTAAAGAATACGATTATGTTATGTTATTATCCTTTGTTAGTCTACAATACACCTTGCTTCTAACGCATGAAGTTTTCAACTTAAATCTAAAACTTATCATCTCAAAACAATTTTACCTGCGTAACTCGCATCGCAGCCTCACTAACATTTTATAATGAATATAAAGTTTTGTACTTCAACCTAGCCGTGGAGAACTCAATTTGAAAACGAAGGTAGCGTCGGTGATGGTGTTAACAATGAACACTCGTAACGACGCGCTAGTGTGAAGCAGAAGAATAAAGAGAGAAAATGGGACGAAGCTCCATTGTCCTCGATAATCGAGCGGTGTTTTTACGTTGTATACGACGCGAATCGGGAGAGGGATAGAAACTTGCCATTTAAAATTTCTTTGCAATAAAAGGGATGTATTAGTAGGCCAGAAAACTGTAATATCTGAAAGAGCGCGCTTTGTTTGTTTGTTCGCAAAACGAGGAAAAAAGCTAGTGCTTCTGTTTTGTCGGTAAATAACTGAAATGAAATTAAAGACAGCATATTTGTGGTGGCAAGGGATTATCTCTTTATCTGTATCAGCGTGGATGTGTGTTGTGACTTAATTCATTTATGGATGGGAGTGAAACGTTCGACGAAATCTATGGGATATTGACCAAATATAATTTGATATGTTATCTATGTTTTTGTTGACTCGTTCACACCATTCTTAATTTATTTAAAATAGCTATTATACTAAGAAAAAATAACTGCAATTAAAAGTTGAAATTTTGTAGAGTGCAAAATGGATTTGAAACGTTAATGAGAATGTTGACCTCGGGCAACAAACGGGAAGGTCATTCTGACCAATTAAATTTTTGTTTGCTCACTTTTTGACCCATTTAAACCATCTAAAACGACACAAGTCATTTGCAAGACTCTTTTAAAAATATGTCCTTCCAAAACTGCTGTCTCATGATTCTCCCATAGAAAAATATAGAAAAAATGCAACTATGCGGTAGCTCATATAAATTAACGTAACCTTACGAGTGCGTCATAAACGGTTGCCTATGCGTTTCGGTCGCACCTCGTTATCCCCTTAATTATAAGGAGAGTGGAAACCACGCAGGCGTGGGCACGGCCGCACCGAAAGAATTTGCATTTCCAACTAGCCACCGTCTTTTTTTTCACCATTACGCGCCGGTTTCTTACACGCCCCGGAGCATTCTAAGCAATACTTAATCATCAAGTGTTCTCTACCAGCGTTATGCCAGGCCCGGCGGTTGCCCGCGCAAGCAACTGAAGAATATACTTTGAGTTGCTCGTTAAACGAAGTATCGTTAGACGCATAAGATTTGCATTTTTCGTACTTCCAAAGAGTGGATCGTTTTAATGGCCTGCGATAGTTATTTATAGCCTGCTATATTTCACCAAGTTGGGAAAGTTGCTAACGGTAGTAACAATCGATTTGGCAAATTCGTGAGTAAATTATTCAACAAAAGTATAGTTATAACAATGTGACAATCGAGTCAATTATCACCATTAGTTAAGATTCTATAGGGTTGGGTTTACAGTACATATCCAATAAGAACTCTAAAAGTCCTTGGAAATTGCCGCAATTCAAAAGATAAAAAATAATAAACTTACGTTCAACTCAACAACATTATGCCTCCTGGGTTGAAAACTTTTTGCAATAACTCTCGTTCGAATTTGACAAAGGTGAAACAGCACAATATCCAAGCACTTCGCCCCCCGGTTTTTCGAACCGACCGACGCACGTCTCTTGAGCTTTCGTACGTCGGCGCTTGATGAAAAGCTGCGAAACCGTACGAACCTGTTCCCAGCTCCCCCTATAAGCTCCCTTATAAATCGGCGCACGTGGAAGCGCGCCATCCCGTCATCGCCACCTGGCACCCCCGCATGCGAGCAGCAAACAGGCCCGTGACAAAGAGCCCGCCATTTCTCTTATAGATCCATGGCCGTATATCAATAGCAGCTCTCCGCTCTCTCCCCCTCCACCAGACCAATCCTCGCGCAGCCGCGAAAACATGAAGATCCAGCCAAAACTCAAATCGCGCGCAGCGTAGCAGCAATAATATATCAGCAGCCACGCCACACACACACACACGTACCCACACGGGAGAGAGACTATCATCGACTTCAAAACAGCACACCTCACTTCGACGTTACATCGAGTTGGGCAGCGGGCATAGTAGCAGCGCGGGACAGCCGCTAACCAGTACGTGTGTGCCGTACGGCCAAAAGGAAGAGGCAGGCGAAAGGGCCGCAGGGGAGAGAGAGAGAGTTAGACAGAGAGCGGCGGTGTGACAAATGCACGAAGGGGGAACAGCAGCGCGCCGAGGAGCAGCAGCTGCCGCCGATCGTCAGCAGCACGGGCAGTCGCTGAAGAACCGCACGCGACGCCGCCGATCGTCAACGTCGGCCCCCTCGAGCCAGCAGCAATCGGTCAATTTCTCGCGCTCGGTGTCGTCGCATCGTCACTCGCCCGCCAACGTCGTTTAATACGACGCGCGCACGCCTGCGAGGAGGGTGCACACGGGGATCGCATAGAAGCGGTTGTCGCGCCTAGAAGAGAGCTTCCACGCGCTTTTTAACACATACGTAGCTCGTATACCTTGTTATATATATATACACACATTCATATATATACACACGTAAGCGGAGGGAGATTTTTGTTGTGACGTCGCTCGGATAATCGAGCCCGCGAACACACACACACACGGTGATAATAGGATTAATCGCCACTAGAGTCGTCTAGATTCTCGGGAGTAAGGCTACACATATATATATATATATATATATAGACACGTAGAAGCGCGAGTGTGCGTATATACAGCGAGAGAGAAGAGACGAGCAATACGGCAGGGAGCGCGGCCACGCGAAGAAGACGAGGAAGAAGAAGAGGAGGAGGCGGGACGAGACGAGGAGGCAGAGGTGAGGGACAGCAGGAAGCCAGAGGGAGATACATAAGGAGCAAACATGGCGTTCGCGGCAGCGAGAATGATACTCAAGGACAAGAGGAGGAAGCCGAGCAAGGAGGACTACGCGCCGCGTAACAGGAGCAAGGTAACGTATCATAATCGCACACTCACTATATCTCTATACCTCTATGTGTGTATGTGTTTACACAATGTCTATTTTACCATTTCTCCCCGTTTTTACACATTATATGCATATACAATTATAATCCTGTTGCCCTTGTGGTCTTACTACTGGTATTCCAAATGTCTCGGGGTGGAAGAGACTCTGCGTCTACAAGTGTATATAAATACACATCATGCCTCACGGACTTGTGTTGTCTCGCACCAAGGGTCGTGAAGTGTCACCCCTTTCCCGCGAGCGTTGATGCAATTTCAGAGCCGACTCGAGTTACAGCCCGCGTCTCACCAACTCCTATATAGATACGACTGAAAAAATTTCCCCCGTCGACCCGAATCACCTGATGTATATAGCGATGGAGGATGGAGTTTGATACCAGGCGACGATACATCCATGAAATGTGGAAAACTTTATCTATCTTTTTGGGTCTTAAGAGAATACTTGCCAAAATTAATACGATACGTCTAATATCTATTTTACAATGATTCTTTAGAGTTGGAATGGTAGTTTTACATTTCTACGTGTCATTGCTAACTGTTTTTAAAAATACGTCATCATTTTCTACAATTAGTTGTGTTTATCAAGTTATGAATAGAACATTGTTAGATGCAGTTCATAAATTATAGATTTGTGTCATAAATAATGCTTAATTGGAACTCGTAAGAAATAAAGTTTCGAATAAGACTAAAATTAATTAATTTTTTCTATTTGAAGTTTTTGATGGCCAGGTACGTACTTATTATAGAAAATAATTTCCTGATATAGCTTGCAGAATAAGTCATTACGCTCATAGAAGCTACATTTCCAGCAGTTCGAGCAAATCCTTGACCCAAACCCGCTGCATTCTTTTTGTTCCCTTAATGATTTAGTTGTACGAACGTAAATATCAGTATGATTAAAAACGTATTTAATACAGAACTTCAGATAAATTCGATTTAATTTTTATACTTGTAATATAAAGTAAGATATTACATTGACCACTATTCGGTGTTTTAATTATTTTGGCTAATTATAGGCAAAAAAAATAAAATATAAAAACATCATCTATGCAAAACAGTCACAAGAACTCGATGATTTTAATATGAAAATTCTCTACGCTGAAATGCCTCAGATGATGATAAAAAATTACAGCTACTTCCATTTAAAAAATAA
Source organism: Torymus texanus (assembly GCA_036873485.1). Classification (NCBI taxonomy): domain Eukaryota; kingdom Metazoa; phylum Arthropoda; class Insecta; order Hymenoptera; family Torymidae; genus Torymus; species Torymus texanus. The sequence goes on from JAYJLV010038137.1 coordinate 22,147, forward strand.
TATGCGCAGCTGTTATTCGTACTATCGAGGCGAACTAAAAAGAGCATTCTATAATAATCATTCATAGGAAATCTAGCGATCAATGTCGCGGCTCGCACATTAATAACCAAGAATCCAATGAAAAATTCACGCGAACAATTAACGTTCAGAGAACACTCGCTCATAAATAAGCGAAAAGGGAAAAAAAAGAAGAAAACGCGTTTGCGCGCAAGATGACCGGTGCAACCGCGCGGCACTGTAAATTATTAACCCGGGCACAATTTTATCTGAAGTGGCGAATCGCGTCCCCCTTTTGTGTGCAACTGCACTTCTATATATATGCATATCGTGCATGCCCGCACGTCATGTTGAGGTGTGTAAGTAGCAAAGCGCGCCGCTCTCGTATATTCTCCGACGATATTTCCCGAGCGCACGAAAACACCGTTGCACATACTTTTATATATAGGTATACGCAATAATTCGCGATAAGGGCTCGAACTGCTTTCTTACCTTCAGGTACAGAGCTCACACGCTCGCGTTCACATTGAGTTATACCTGCAGGTTGAAATAAATAGGCGTTGTCGTGACAAAGCGACTTCAGGGCGCGTTTTTCAATGTCGCACGCTGCTAGCAGCAGGCTGAATCGTTGTGTGTGTGAATGTATACGTGAATGTGTGGAACTTGAATGGTCCTTGCGCACACTTCCCGTTTCATTTTATGGTTTGGATAGTTGGTATGCTGGTACGTATACGTGGGTATGTGAGATGGAATGGCTGAATTATACAAGAAATATTTCTTTTAGCGCAAAGTGCCACTCGAGCCTGATGAGAGTATCAAAATTCAGTAGGAACAGTATAGACTATCCTGATTCAGAAATGTTTTAATAATAATCATAGTTTATTGGCATTATCAAGAGAAATAATAATATGTAATATGAAATAATATTTTGATCTTTGTAACACTAAAGAAATTAAAGTATCGATCATGGCAAAACTTGCTCAAGAAATGTTGATTGCAATTTCTTATTGTTACTAACGTGACGGTGTTAGATGGTTTCATGTGCGGAATTCGATATAATGATAAATATAGAATTAACAATATTATCCAAGTATTTGTATGATACGGGAATTGTTGATCACAATAAATTATACAGAATTATATTATAGCAGATAAATGAAGTATGTGAAAAGAAAAAAGAATTTACCACTACTGTCAATTTCAGGAAATTAATTGACGTCAAGAAGCATTAAATATAAAATATCTAACCAAAAATAAGTTGATACGCTAATATTTTCTATACTAGTTAATCAAACGAGCAGTTTAGCCATTAGAGTTATATCCAACAGTGTATAACGAGTACACATATGCAAGCATATATGCGTATTTACATACATCTTGATCTAGACTCGCAGCTATTAATAACGTTAGACAGTGTCTAAACGTGTGCTCCTCTACTGGTACTACTAATATTACTCACGCATGCACACGTGATATTTGATCAGTTATGGCAAATGAGGTAGGCATCACTGAAGGTTTGTATTTATCAAAAGTCAGTTTATAGTTTGCACACTATTTTAAGATATCAATACGAATTTCAGTCATAAAATAATATTCTATAACTTCTTACATCTACGGCTTCCTTATCTTATACACTAAAGCAGCATAAATCAGCGATGAAATAATTTATGCGCCGTAATAAACGACGGCGCATAATTGCAACCAAAGCGCATGAGCGTCAATAGCAATAAAGACGATAAGAATCACTGCAATTTGTTTCCGTTCCGACTCGGGCGAACAACTGGAAATTCACGATACTCGGCACAAGTACACCGGGTACAAAAGGAAACTCGTAATTTAATAGCTCTTCGACGATTTAAAATTTATTTAGATCTTCCTCCTTCTTCGGAAAGTAGCGAAACTGGAAACTGGAGCTCGCCCTTTAGCGGGCGAGACGCGCTATCTTGGCGCATAACTCGCGTCGTGAACTTTAATTGAAGTCGAAGTCATTTATCGCTATTGCTGCTCGAGCGCGCGCCACCCGCTAATGAAGCCTTTGTGCGGAAATGAAAGGAAATAAAGAAAGAAATCAAATCGTCGCTCGCGATTTCATTTATCATTCTTCTTCGTTATAGAGGATTGTTTTCTTTTTTTCTGCTCGTGATGTGCGCGTGAGCGGCTTTTCTTTGTACGCACAGTTTGCGCTCGGCGGCGGGTCGTTTGAAGCACTTTAAACTGGCGTTCCGTGCGCACGCGGGCGCTACAGTTTGAAAGGATGACGGGACGGGATTAAAGTCTCAATATGGCTGACATCTTTGCTGCTGAGCGCGCGCAAACATTTTAATTGGAACGAACGTGAAAGGACTCTCAATTGTAATGTGCGCTCGTGCAATTCTCGAGAACGCTTGTAATATCGCGCACCTATTGGATTTCTGTGATTTTTTAAAACAATTACTGTTTCATATTAATGTCATTCAGAATATATCTTTACACAATGCAACAAACGTATACCTATATATATATATATATATATATATATATATATATATAATATCA
>JAYJLV010038148.1:0-24677 GCA_036873485.1 Torymus texanus
TGCATTCGAAGCGTCCCTAATCGACGTCGTCGTCGTCGTTGTTGTATAGCCGCGTCATCCACACGTCTATATATATATATATATATATATATATATATATATATATAAGAAAATTTCAGCGTCACGAAGCGCGAGATAGCCACATTAGCGGTGAATAATAAGAATAGCTACACGCGCAGGCGCTCACGCGTGTCACATATATATTGTACATGTGCGCACCGTTTCTTTACGAGCCGCTCTACAAACATTTTTGCTCGAGTGAATGGAGCAAAAAAGTACGTATATACGCACATGCTGCGTACACGGCCTTCATGTATATGTGAATTTTTGCGGGAGAAAATTATGGAGGGAAATCGCGTGGTGTAGGTTTTTACCGGGGCTGCTGTCTATAGTGTAGTTTTGACTTTATGTCTTTATATATATTATACGATGTACACTGGCTATCTGTGAAGAGAGAGGGAAGCGTAAAAACGTAATTGAAGGTCGATTATTAGTGTGGGTTTACGATACAGATCAAGTGTGAGAATATGTATGCGTGGAATCGTTAAAGTGGTAGGTTGATTAATTAATAACTTTGTATAAAGGCGTGTGATGTATATATATAGGATTGGAAGTGGACAATCGTTAGCGCGGAAAGAAATGCAATTTAGTCTGGTTGAAATGACGTTTCACTTCCGTGACATTGTTAGTTAAATGGTCTATTGTATATCATATGAAAGCTTGCAAAATCCTTTCATTGCATAATTTTTTGCTATGTATATATACGTGGTTTAAAGATGTAGATGGTTCCAGCTAGGATATTAACGTTAAAGAATAATATTTTATAGCTGAAAGTATAAAAAATTAATTTAATCAAGATTTTATCAAAATATGACATTTTTAACTATATATGTCATATCAAAACTATGACCTACATAATCTATACAATAGCAGCTGAAATAATAAGAGATTAGAACTTCATGTATATACTACAATTTTGTTAAATTGTATAAATTTAAAATTACATTTTCCACAATCAAACTCGGATATGATAATATTCGAAATAAGTATGCTATACACGCGTTACGTGATGTGAAAATCCCGTATGCAATTTCACGTATAGTCGCTTCGTGACCATGACATTGAGAGTTTAAAATTCACAGCCAAATTACGACAATTTCGGCCGACAGTTACGACGGTTTTCGACAATGTATATTATAATAGACATATAATATTGTAAATATACGCGTGCGTCGACTAAAGTGAAAAGCAACGTCATAACTTTTAGTATATATGTGATATATTCTGTTACTTTGCGGAAAATAACCGCATTATTTTGATAGTATCATCAGATTTGAGTATCATCATTAAATAAACACTAGATATAATATTACCAAGAGCTAAAAACTAATCAATATTCCATGTATACAGTAAGATTGATAAATTGAATCATGAATCAACTCTCCCGTTGATTACAAGATGATTATAATTAATTGAGTTCAACTGAGGGAGTTCAACTCTCATTTATAGATTGAAAATCATAGACCCCAACATTACCAATGTACAAATAAATAATTTCGCAAAATCCAAAATCAAACAATAATCAAAACCGCGTTCACGCTCAACACTATAATAATAACACCAATAATAAATCCAACAATATAACTCACCCTATGCGCACATCTAACAAAAACACGATCCAACGGCGACTTTGAATCCTGCGCCTTAGTGGATTTCTCCTTACACCACGCTTGTCCCATCTTTTCTCAGCTTCGTTCCTTATTCCTTCGTTCTATACAGACTCTCTAATTCACTATACACGTGCACGCACGTGCGTGCGGCTACGCGGCCGCAATCCACGACCAGCAAGCAGTACAGTAGTTGTAGTTGTAGGCCATCGTCGTCGTCGTCGTTGTCGTAAAAAGTGTAACCTCGCTGTCCTGGAAAAGCGCAGGCATTCGTCAATTTCCGGCTTTGCGATTACGAGCAATTGCACGTGACGCGAGTGGCTAACAGACGGTAATGCATTTTTATCATACAGGTATATAGGTGTATATATATAACGATTTTCACACGACGATGACATATGCGATGCGTTTGGTTGAATGTATTATGACAAAAAGGTTAGACATGATGTTAAGTAAAATTGGACGTCTTGGTTGAAAGAGTGGAAAGTGGAAATTTCGAGGGTCTATACCGTAAAATTGGAACTAGATTAAGTAGCGAGACTAATGGCGCCCGTTAAGTTGTCTTACGTTTTCTATACCCGGGCGATGATTCACTCTCTGGGTTACCTAACGTTTTCAGCAGATTAAACGTTTACTGCTGTGGTTTGCTTTATATATTTCCTAATTCATTTTGTGTGCTAAATCGTAAAAATAGAAGAAAAAAAAGAATTAAAAGATGAACTCGTAACGGTATCGATCATAATTATAGACTTGAGATTATTGATGGATTTTTAGGTCTGTATAGCGAGAATTATGAATTCTTTATACAAGAATATTATCGAAAGAATGTATATAACCGGTTTAAAATTTTATTGAAAAAAAAGAAGCTTTTGATACACGAATTTCTGTATATAGTTTATTCGACTGCAAACAAAAAAGTATCTATTCATGCAACTTTGACAGAAGTAGTACGCAAACGCGATTCAAATTTTCACGATGTATACGCTGTGTTGCTGCTGCTGCTTGTCACACGATGACTAATATTATATTACGCATACGGATATATCGCGCGCGGATGTTATTACGTCTCAAGAATGAAATTTGTTTTTGTACTATATGAGTAAAAAGAAGAAGAAGAAAAAGCATTATCTTCGGTAGGTAGTCATTCTTCATACATATATATCTATAAATTTAACGCGTAAGTATATGTATTGACTCACGTTTTGAGGAAACATACAACAGTTTTAAAGTAGAATGGACAATTTTCAAGTTACAATTTACATACATAGCAATGTGAAATTAAAGGTACTTGATATATATCTACAAATAATGTATAAACATATATACAGTGGACGTCATAACAAGGATATTATCTTTCATCTTAATGTATATCAATGCAGTTTTCTGATTCATCCAAAGTCTACGCTAAAAAGACAAAACCGCACCTACACAGGACCATAGTTAACCGAATCATTACTACTTATAACGTTTTAAAATTTCACCTATGTAGGTACCAAGGCCAAACAAACGCACTAGTTTATGCTTTTGTATGTTACGTCGCATTGTAAAGCAACACAAAAAAGTGATTTCTACATACAAAAAAATACCTGTCGTAAACTTTTTTTTTTCTCAATCGTGTCACTTACAATAAACACACATTCGCAGTATTCCACGTATTACTTCTTTATACATACGTATAAAAAAAAGGGACAAACTATAATAAAGATGAACCTTGAACATTTACGCAATTGCTTCTCTATACCTATACACACATGGGGACCAACACATTCCTTGCGCATCCTTTATTTTTTTCGATTAACGGTGCTTCCTCACTGCTGCTGCTATTTTTAGTGAAAGTCGCCGCTGCGATCGCTGTATATATATATACATGAATGTGTGCATGTGTGTGGCGATGGCGGTAGTACCGACGACCGTTGGAAGGAGAGATACATATTGACGAGAGAAAGTAGTATACACCGCGTGCCGAATAATCGCGCCGGTTTTTCGGTTAGAATGGAATAGGTATAAGTATATGTGATTTAGGAAAATTTTATGGGAATGCGCCCATTGATAAATTCGTAGTAATCGAATTTGAATGAACGGTACTATTTTTTAATGATTGAAAATCCGTTTTATAACGTTGTATTAGAATTGTAATTTGGTGTATAATTGAGGTTATTGTATATAGCTGGTATACTTTGAGTGACAAAGTGTTAACAAAAAGTTTATACGTATGTGTGTGTGGTATAGTTAGAACATTCGATAAGAAATCGAAGGTCATTTTATGCTCCAGTTAATATACAAACGTTCGCGCGGTGCTTGGATATATAATTGTACATGAGGAATGTTATCGTACAGCAAAAGTAGTATAAACTACTACAATAATACGAATTCTGTTGAATACAACAACAACAAAAACCTTGTTTATATGTAGCCGTACCCTTCATTGACCAAACCTTAATGAGTAAAAAGCAATACACTGTGAAACATGAACGTAATCACTACTACTATATCGTATAGTTGTCAAAATATAGTTACGGTTTCCATTTGTTTTAATAAAATATACATACTATATTAGTTATTCACACTATATTTTAGCATTATTAACCATATTATTAATAAATTTTACTATGAAATCTATAGTTATAACGATTTTACACTACACATTATAGCAATAGTAACTATATTTTCACCTCAGTGTACCGATTCTCTTTCTACATATAAAAAAAAATGAAAATAAGCTACCGGTACTTAACAATTTTTACTATATATACAATAGTTCAATGCATTCCCAGAAATTCCTATATTACATACATACACAGCTTTGACAACAACGTTGTACACAAGATATACCACCTGAACACTATACGGTGACACCTGTGGAATGCACAGTTCAATCAAACCGATCGTCCGCAAGCCGGTCTATTTTAAGAATCTTCGTACACTGTGCACACAACTTCTCGTATACTATAATACTACTCTCATATCGCATTCTTTGAGACATTAATAACTCATAGCGATCATTGTCCATTGTTGCACATACACACACTATATATATATATATATATATACACAATCTCGATCAATATTTACGCGAATCATCGTTTTATCTAAGCCAAATATACTATATATCGTATATATATGTATACCTCTGCCACACGATGGGGAGCCTGAGTCACATGCACTGTGTAAGCGCTCGCCGGTATAGGTATATACCCGAACAAGGTCAACGAGACGTTTTTTTTTACAGGTATACCGGGCGGTTCGCGAAGATGTTACCTCTTAACAAAAAAAAACTAATAAGAAACCGCCACTTTGCATGGATACGTATGCGAAATGTACCGACGTATATATATATATATATATATAGATGCACAGTGAGTTAGTTCAGCGTCACAGGCGTTGCACTTGAACTAAAAAAGCACACAAACAATGATACCTGTGGGCGCAGCAGCAGCAATAGTACCAGGAGGTGAAAATACAGGGAAAAAAGCCGCTCCCACGGCTTTGAGAAAGCCTGTATGTCGATGGATATATATATATACCTATATATATACACGTAGTGATACTACGCCCGCTAGCCAGACGCGCGCGCGCGCGCGCTCGCACCACAAGAGGGACAGGGAGAGAGAGAAAGAGATCGGGATTCCACAGAGGGCACATATACACTTACACGCACAAACACCTTTAGGTATACCTCTATATACGTATATATACGTATATAAAGAATAAGAAGAGAAGTAGACCCGTATATATATACGTTTTACGCGCAGCACGTTTATATCGCGAGAGTATAGGTGACCGTGTCACGCTCGGTAGATCGGCGCTGACTGACGAGGTAGTACGAGCCCAGCCTCCGTCGGAGTAGCAGCAGCAAACGACACAACCGGCTCCTTTCTTCCCTCTCTCCCACTCCGCGAGTATAAGCGCGAGCGCGTTCACCGGCTGCTGCTGACGCTACGATCGCGAGGGGCCTGATAAATGTATATATATATATATATATGTGGATGTATGGATGTATATGTGAGGAGGAAAGAAGTGTATTCAATGTAAGGATACAGGAAGAAGAAGGAGAGTGGGAGATTTGGATTTTTTTTTTTTTTTCATGGGAGATCGGTATGAATGGACGGGACCGGTTGGTTGTGTATACGTCTCTTTTTCTTTTTTTTTATTCACTGATAGAAACTGGGTTATAGAGTGTGAGTGTAGGTGCCAGTGTATGTGCGGATACGTGCGTGATGGATAATGAAAGGAAGATATAGAATATGTGGGTATATATGGTGTTTTAATGGGATTATGTGTGTAGGCGAATGAATTTTTCTTTTGTAATTATGATTTTTTATGGGGATATAGGTAAACATCGAAAGTAATTTTTTATATACGTTTAAGAGAATGTATGTAAGAGAGTACAAGTGACCCATAATTATAATGGTAACGGTATATTTCGTTACACACTTCTTTTTTTTCTTTTAGTAATTTTAATTTCCGATATGTTCGAGATATATTTAATAGCGTGACAGCACGATTATTCGATATATATGAATAAACATGATAGTGCAACTCTTTATCTTAATCTGTCTGATACTTTGTAACTATTCTTAAAATTTCGTTCTCATATTGATAAAATTTTTGAAAAATCTCAGCTCATTCGTTATGTGCATATGGTTATTAGGGATCAATCGATTTTATTAAAACTTTAATAAAATATGTGTGCTACTTCAATAATAAATACATTTATTCGGTTCACTAAGATATTGGAAATATTAATTGTTTATGATAATTTTAATTATGTCTGACGATACTGTTATTGTTCATTCGTCAATAAAATATAGAAAATTCAAAACAGTTTTTTATCTAGTATACATAAAAAATACACTAAATATAAAAATAAAAGAATTTGAATGGCATTCCAAAACATATATACAGATTATCGCGCATTCTTTTCCACAAGATCAAGTACATCGAACTCCACATAAAAAAAAATTACATGTACAAGAGTAAGTAAGTCATTAAGTCGGAGCCAGTAACAGTTCCTACGTATGTAGCTGTTTGTCAAGTACCTTACAAGATACATATCATTCGACAGAATTTTATTGATGTACAAAATAAGTGAAAGCCAATACGTCAATGGTTACTTTTTGTATATAAGTATAGAACTAATACGACTTTCCATGATGCACACACAGGATATACTAAATCGCCCGTAGTTCGTCATTTTACCAAATTCGGATAATCCGTTATTTTTGTATAGCTGTAAAAGCCCCCTGACAATCGATTTTTCGAACACACACTTTTCGTATTTTACTTTTCAGCCTCATGCGCCTGATGAATCATTCGCCATATACAAATTAATATATATGGGCGTTCAGAAGTCGTCGAATATTAGTCAAGATTTATACCCAGAGCAACTATATATATATTATAAAAAAAAATATCCTAAAAATAATATTATAATATTAACTAATAATACAAGAAAATATACACAAACATTTCAACTATCCATCATTTTCTCCTTCGTCTCCTCCATACAATCCTCTTACTATATTATAAGCGTGATGCTCAGCTACGCGTAAACAACAAAAAAAAAGCCCAAATTTTTATTTCTCTCTGTTCCTCGAACCCCCAACAGCTCCATAATACATAACGCATATACACGTACATCGTACTACATACGTATATATACCTACAATCTCAGCATCCTCTGGCTCTTGCGCGCCTCACACCTGCTACCGTCGTGCTAGCGTGCACGTGATCTCGACTCTTCCGCCTTACGCAACAGCGACGCCGCGTATTCGACAAACAAATTGTTTCGCGAATTTACCTTCTCTCGCGTGTATATATATGTAGGTATGTATGCGCGGTTGCGTCTCTTTCCACGGTGAATAAATGTGTGAGGTGTGCTATGAAGATACGAGGTTTAGTTGGATATATATATTCTGTATACCATGTATCTTATTATACACTGTATATTTATGTGTGATATTTAATTAAAGGATCGAGGGTCAAACTGATATTTTAAATAGTTTATGAACGTGAACAAGATAATTTTATATATTTGTTTTGCGTCTGTGTATTCTGTAAATAATTTTATAGTTATTCTGTATTAAAAAAAAAACAATGGTCATCCAGCGAATTACCATTGCTAAAATAGATGTTAATAAACGATATGCTTGAATTGTCTTTCGATTAAGGTCAACGAACAAAATTCAATGTATATACGTGTTTAATAAATTTTGAGAAAAATTCTTGTATCTGAAAAATTATTATTTATTTGACTTTTAAACTATACTGTCTGACCGAATATTTTTGTGGATTAGTCGGTCGTAGACCTTATTTTTAGCAAAATTTCTTCTTGATTGATCGTTACAATTAAAATAAAAAATTAGTAACGAGATATTTCGGATGCTTATACATATACTATTGGCCTGCAGTTCATGCTTCGATGAATTCATGTGATGATAATGAGATGAACTTTCTCCATGGATCAAGATACTTACATGCACAGGAATGTTTATTGACTTTTATATAGTCATACTATTAAAAGTAACAGATTTTTTTTTTAGGTCACAATTTTATTTATGCGTCAGACGGTTTATGAGAGTACAAATAGTTATATGAATTCGATTAATAACGCACCCAGTGTGTCAGTGAATCAGCATTTTGATGTACGGTGAGCGGCGTTAATGAGTTTCGTGCTCCGAAATGAGTAATGTCTAAATTGAAGAAAAGTAAAAGTAATAGTGGTACTGTTCTTAATAAAAAAAATTGCGTGGAATTATTTATAATAATATTTGTTTTTGGAAATCTATAAATAACAAAAAAAACACTGTTAATACATTGGCAGTTAGCTTCCTCAAACTAATGTATTTATTCCTTTTTTGTTATTAATGACAATTGTTAATTTTATTAAAACAATTTCCATCAGAAAATAATATTTGAAAATATATAAATAAAAATGTTAACATAAAATGTCTTTAGCCGTAAAAACAAGACTCCTTTAGACAACGTGCCATAAAGAATCAGACACTTCGTATAATGTGACAAGTGATCTCTGAGAATCTGAACTCGATCATTAAAAATCTCTTAAAGTTATGACTAAAAAGAAAAATTGGTTGAGTTCTCTTAATTTTGTGGTAATTAGAAATAAATTTTGGTATATACACTTCATAAAATGAATATTTGAAGTAATAGTAAAACTTTTGAATGGACTATATTACTTTTATAATATGATTTTTGCTAAAACTAACTTTCCAAAATCAACATCTGTTTACTGCTATATATGTTGTTTTTAATAATTGCATTTTAAGGAGAATTAGTTTTATTTTTTAAGGCGATGTGAAATACCGAAATAATTTTAAAATGTCTATTATCTTTTGCAAACACGAATAGAATTACTCCACAAAATTTTTGAGTATAATATTTCCATGTACGGAGCGGGCGATACAATTGTTTTTCAAAATAAACCTTCCAATACTAATTTATTAAATAATGAAATTGGGTTAATTTTGGATATCACATGATGATCTTTAACTTATTTTATTTATATTTTGCTAACAATAAACCTGTTCATTCAAAACCTTAGATAGAATTAATAAAGTTTTTATCAAACCCATGACATCGTCTCTCAATAACCTCTACAAACAGCTTAATGATTCACCAATAATTAATTACCCACATAACATACAAAAATACCTGCACAAACCAAAAACTATCCTACCAATTTACAGTTCAACCCTATACAACCCAAAAAAATGGGGACGCGTGGCTGAGGAAAAAAAGTACGAAGCAAAGAAATCTTGAGCTGTAAAAGAATACGAGTATATATATAGGCGACGACGACGACGACGACGACGAGAAATCGCCTCAAGGTTTCGCTTCTCTCCTTACGTCAGCGTGCGCGCAACGTGATATTCCCGAGGTATATTAGCGTGTGCATGCGCGCATCTGCGGGAGGATGCACAAAGTGCTAGACTTGGTTTGGCTTGGTTCCCACGGGCTAGCGCGGCATTGTGTGGATGTTCTTTTTTTCGCGATTCAAGCTGCTGCGATGGCATGGTTTGATGATGATGAAGTCGAGGAGATTTCGATATGGCTGCGATTTGTGGCTACTTGTACAAAAATGTATGCTATTTTTTTTCAATGTATGTCGTTGATATAGATTTTCATTTTACAAGTTAACACTAAATTTTCATTTTTTCCGTAATTTAGCAACTCTTTATTTGCAAACAAGTAAACTGTTCACTTTTTCTGTATCTCAACAAGATTCTCAATTATGAATAAGTGTAGTTTTTACTTATTTTATCAGTGTGGATTATAACAAAAATGAACTTAATGAACGCCTTTGCTTATATATACAGACATAAGATTCTACGCAATCATACGGAAATTCTCACTTTGGTCTATTTATGCCCTAATGTTATTGTCAAGGTAGAATTAATAACAAAATATGATATATTATCCAATTTATTATTACAAATTTTTTAGAAAGGTACTAATGTAGAGATGTATATACGTAAAAAATACAACGGAATTAAGCTTGTATAACTGTGCATTACATTGGCATATACAAAAAATACGACAAAAAGTTTAGACAGTTGCCGACGATAGAATTATTAGAAGAAAAAAACGAATATTATCATATATTGTTATTTAATAGTACATTATGCACCAAGAGAATAAAGTGCAACATTTAAACATATAGAAGTTTCCTATTGAGTCCTATATTGAGTAAGTGCAATTTCACTTTACAGATAAAATAATGTTCTTCCATTTATTAAATAAGTAAAACGATAACACTTATTTAGTAAGTGTTTTGACAACTTTTTACTTTCCAAATAAGGGAATATTGATATGTAACAATTTATAAATGTACCGACAATAATTATATTATTATAATTTTGTGTATTCTTAAAAAGAGTTGATCTAAAATATTGAAAAAACTTCCATTGTGCCATTAAGCATCTTTACTATCTTATCGAACTATTGTGTCTAACATCTTTTGATATTGATCTTTTAAACTCAGAATTTTGCAGGAAAATGATCACCGTGTTAAGTGACATTCTCATTAAACTTTGAAGAAGAAATCTTATACGTTTCGCAGGATTTATAAAAGTTGTTATCAACTATCAAGTAGGGCAGTAATACAGAACGATAAAAGATAAGTGCAGAAAAAGAACTTAAAATAGCTGTAAAATATAAAAATAATGAAAATCTTATTTTTCGGATTGTGTCTATTAATACGCAAAAACGAAATAATACTTTTATTAAACGGTGTCCATTATTGAAGACCACACGCAAAAAAAGACATTGCTTCCTCCTAGAAGAAACTTTGTGAAAGTATTTCATTTTGTCAGATATTTAATTATTATTCGTTTAATATAAGGCCATTGAAACGTTAATTTCCATTTACAGCATGACAATTTCGAGATCGCACAAGACAGTGTTTCCCTATTATCATACTTTCAGCCCATGAAAATTTTCAGTTTTGCGTATATTTCTTTCTTAAAAAGATGGTAATACATCAAAATATTCGATTCAAAATCTTTCCATTATAAAGCTTCCTTCTATCAAAGCAAATTTGAAATACATAGAAATTTCATCAAGGTAGATTATTATAATAATACCTACTGAAATAAAAAGCATTTTAATATCACGTAAAGCTTTGGAAATAATTTATTCAAATACAGAAATAGAAAAATTGTCTAATAAAAATGTCTAAAAGCATGTCTATAATAACTACAAAAATTCGCATGAAGAAACATTGTCTTGATCGAGTATATATAAGGCATCACTTCTTTTCTAGCCTTGACGCTACGCGCAAATTTATATAGAATCGGAGAGACAAAAAAAACTTCTACCCACGCTTATTATACACATACATTTTATCCTAATAGATTGTATCAAGAGCCTCTCAATAGAGATTTCGACTTGTGCGGAAATTCGCGCGCACTTTCACAAGGTCCGATTGAAATGATAAAGCGCGCGCAGCGCATTTTTCAACGGAATCATAAATATGAAACAAAAACAAGGAGAAGGAACTGCATCAGCCGGCATAATGCACTATTCATATTCAGCTAGTGTGCACGTGTATATATATACTCGTAATTTAGAGTAGGAAGAGAAAACTTGTGCTACTCGACTGCAATTAGCTTTAGTTTTTTCATATGTATTTATGCGAGTCCATACAGCTGTCTAATTATTTAATTTCATGCCGAGTATATACGTGTGTATGTCCGCGTTGAGAGAAGTGATGTGCAGTATAACACATTCGGAACGTGTGTATTTGTGATTATTTGTTGCACACAAAATATAATATCTAGTTGGACTCGTTTTTATAGATGCAGATATAAACTCTCTTATCTAAATTAACAATAGATGTAGTTTCAAACTTTCTTCAAAAGTAATATTTTAAATTTTACAGTCGTTAAAAGTATATATACAAAGATAATTTAAAAATTGAACAATAATAAACTTTTAAATTAAATTGTAGTATATTTATTATTGATTTACATGGCCATTTAGTTATACTTTGAAAAATTGTTTTCAAATATATTTAGTTTTAAAATGTGTTTTCACAAATGTGTTTCATAATACGTACAAGGATGGAGAATACATACTTTTACCTTCACATAAGTTATAAATATTATCAATTAAAATTAATAGAAGAAATCATCAAATAAAGTTTAAGTAAGTCACGTACCAATGAATTAGCAGCGGATTTTATCACAGCACAACGTTTCCCATACGCAAAATCAATTCACAAGTGAATTCACAATCCCAGTATTGTGTATAATATATAAATTGACTATGTAGTCTAATCATCGTATTATATGAAAAAGTAAATTGCTAAAATTGTAATAAAATTAAAAAGTTTTATGTGAAAATGTAAGAATTTTAATACTTTAAAAACGTCATTATTTTTCTAAGATCTAGATAGAACAGAACAGAATAGCAAATTGTTCATTCGTCTTAAAACAAAAACTTGATTGTTTGATTGCCTGCATATTTTAGTGCACTATCGATGCGTAATTTGAAACTTTTATAACTTTGGAAGAAATCAACATTTTATAATCCTTAAAAAAGCAAATAAAATGTCATTTTCTCTAGTTTTATTTTCTTTTTTTTATTTAGTATGTAAGACTTAAACGTAAGTTAAATGGCTACCGTTCTAAAGACTTTTTTTAAAAGAAACCTAAACATGTCGAGAACTTTATTTTTTTGGAGCGTTGTGGTCTAATATTGCAGCTTTCATCATTTTTCTATACCCAAAAATTTATCCCAAAGTTTAAGCCAAATCCAGTACCAGACGGTAGTGCACTCTCTTGGTTAGATGAAAATTGCTTAAGTTATTGCGAGTTAAAAAGTATTAATGCTTTGAAAGGTCATAAGAAATAAGACGTAATTTAAATAATATTTTATTATGATAATGATTTTTTCGGAGATATTATATAAATAAGCAAATTAAAGCAATTTTTGTTTAATTTTTTTGTGTTTCTCTGTGATTTCTGTAGTACAAATATTTATGCAAAGCTACAGTGCAATTAGATTGTCATTCCATGACTATTTACTAGGCCCAATTTCACCAACATGTTTTCAATTTTTTTACAACGTATGAACATATAAATGTGAAGGAAATCGTTTCTGCATGCAGACGAGAAATCGGTCCCATGCCGCCGCAATTAAGCATAGCCTGTGCAAAAGGTTATGCTATTCATTAGACGGTGATCGTTGCAACGACGGGGATGAGGTCAGCGTAGGGCTTCTAATTACCCAACGGAGAAATCGTCGTTAGAGTGGTGAGTCATTGAAGAACCGTTTTCCAAAAACTTTCTCCTCCCTTCTTTGACCACTAGAAGCCCTTTATAAACTTCGGGGCTGCGGCTTTTCCATCAGTGTTGTTCCAACCATCGTAGCCGAAAACTTAGTGTAAATTTTGGACTCAGCTGTATGCAACAATAGTTGCAACTTCTAGTTAACTGTGTTATTTCCATTCGCACAAAATGTTGCGTTTGCTGTCATTCGTTTGCCTCCTTTCGGTGGTCAACTGTGTGAATTTGGGAATCTTTGGGTTCCCGTCGATCGGCACGACTGAAGAGCCCGACGTTCTACCTCAAGTTGTGGAAGTTATACGATGGAGACAACCCGTCTGTGTCATCCCAGCTCCGGGTGTACCACCCTGTCTTCTGGGCCTGCAACAACTCCAAAGTGAGTACGATCAAATCAGCGGTCACTTCCTCGAAGACGACTTAGCACCCAGGGCAAGAGTAAAAAAGACTGTAGAAACAAGCGAGGTACGTGAGAAAATTAATTTGGACGAAATCGCACCGTCCAGTCTGACTAAATCGAGTATTGAAATTCGTGATAAGAGTGTCGACGGAGCAACGCCTTCGTTAGATTTGAACAATGAGAACCTCGAGATTAGAGCAAAAAGATATTCCGGAGGAATTTCCACCTATCCTAGTGGGTTAGCAATGGAAGAAAAGCCGCTGCCGATTTACGTAACGAAGGTGCTCAATTCCCCAGTGACCGCTACCCTCGTCGCTGACAATTGTCTTCCCGATATCGGCGTACCACTTTGCGAAGATTATCAAGAACAAGAAATTGTCACTGGACGACACAATAAACCAGCTGAACTTCCGCTCGAGGTTCCTGTCCTGGAACTCAAGAACAAACTGTCCATGTACAAGCTGATAAGCAACTTCTTCCACAAGCCAAGTTTGACTCTCAATGCCACAAGCTCGGCTGCTGTAAGTAATTCGGATGGTGTCGTGACCATTGATGTTGAGACGACAGCTAACGGAGATCAAAATTCCGAGATTCCTATTGCTTTCACTGAGAGTAACCCAACCGTGGCCCAGCTGGTAACCGACGACTTATCACACAAAAAAGAAAAAATTGTCGAAGCGATTGAGAACAAAAAAGAACAAATTACTGGTGCCGTTGCTAGCTTAGCGGCAATGAAACAAGGTATCGTTCAAGGTATCGTGGATAAGAAAGAACACGTGGCTGAAGCCGTTACTGCGGTGAAGCAAGGTTTCGTGCAGGAAATCATCCACAAAAAAGAGCAAGTGTCCGAAGCTGTTACTGCAGTGAAACAAGGTATCGTACAAGGAATAGTCGATAAGAAAGATAAAGTAATCGAAGCCGTTACCGCAGTAAAACAAGATATTGAGCAAAAAATTGCTAATAAAAAAGAGCAAGTAGCTGAAGCTGTTGCTGGCATCAATGCGGTAAAAGAAGGCTTCGTACAAGGGATAGTCGATAAGAAGCACGAGGCTTTCCAAGCAATCGTCAACGTTGCTACCGAGAAAAAAGCAGCAATAGAAAACATCAAGCATAATGCTTTCCAAACCGCGGCAAATATCGTCGCCAGGAAACATCAAATTGTGCAGAATATGAAAGATAGTGTAACCCAAACTGCAGCCAACATCGTTGGAGCAAAGCAGCACATAGTTGAAGAAATCGAAAAGAAGAAGCATGATGCTGTCGACGCCGTTGTCGACGCTGCTACCAACCTGGTAACAATGAAAAAAGGTATCGTTGATGGAATCGTCAAAAAGAAGCATGATGCTGTCGAGGCCGTTGTCGATGCTTCTACCAACGTGGTAACAATGAAGAAAGGTATCGTTGAAGGAATCGTCAAAAAGGAGCACGAGAGTTTCCAAGATCTCTTCGACAAAATTAGACGAGAACATCAGATTATGAGGAACCTCAAGATAATGGTTATTAAAGCTATCGTCGATGCCGCAGACCGGAAAAAGCAAGCACTTCTCCAAGCCGGGCAACATGTTAAAGATACAGCCTTGAACGCAACTGCAAAGAAGCACGAGATGATCGATAACCTTTCGCGAGCGATAGTGCATGGTATTATCGATTCTGCTCAGAAGAAGAACGAGGCTGTGACGGGTATAAAACAACACACGAAAGACTTTGTACTAGAAATTGCAACCAAGAAACATCAAGTCATTAGGGAACTCAAAACGATGATAATAAATGCAGTTGCTGAAGTAGCTAACAAAAAAAACAAGGCCTTCACCAGTATACAAGAAGTTATATCAAATGTAACAGCAGAAAAGAAGCTGGCTGCTGCAAACGCAATAGAGGAAAAGGAAATGTTCTTCCGTAAGCTACTAGCAAAGACACATGAAGTCTTGCAAGACATTCTTGACGCAAAAATAAACTTTGAACTTGACGTGGCTGATAAGAAACAACAATTAATCCAGAATATCACAGATTCGAAGGTTGCAATCATTAATAGCATGACGAGTAAAAAGCAAGGAATCATCAAACAGATAGCTGATAAAGAGACTGACGCCATTAAAAAACTGTCTGAAAAAACGCAAGAATTTATCAGCACAGCTAGCCTTGCTAAGCCTTTGTTGATCAGTATGATCAAACAAAATTTCGGGTCGAACCAGACCCGAACTGAAGACGATCAAGAAAACAACAACGAAGGCAGTGGTGACGATGATTTTGAGTTTACTACGATTGCTGATGATTTAGCAACTGAAGCGTCTCCTATGGTCGATGATAGACTGACTGAAACTGAAGAAGTGTCAGAAACAACCGATACAGTACCTACCGCCGACACTGAAACCGCAACGGATGTACCCGAGATGATGTCGAGAAAAACTGGCAGCGCTTACATTGACGAGGTGGAAAGTACGGATGACTCGATCCCTGATATGCCCGAAGTCATGGGAGAAATATTTGGCGATGCTTTTACTTATCCCGAAGATAAACGTCCTGAATTCAGGATGTTTCAAAGATTCCCACCATTATACAGTATGTCTCCTCTTCCTGGATCCGAGAAGAAACAAGATTCAGCGTTGGGATTACTCGGCATTGTGCAAACAGTCACCAACAAAAAAGTAAACTAACTATATTTGATAATAAAAAAAAAATCAATTCAATAGAATAATTATCTTCTGGATCGTATTGATGCTCTAATGCTAAACATTAAAAATTATTATCAAATTTCGACATAACGCGTTTATCGTTGGATTGCACTACATAATCATAACAAACATCGAATGAGAGAACAAAAAGTTTAACACACTAATAAATTTGTGTTATAGTTTGCTTCGATTGCCCATAAACTCGATGAAATCAATAAGAGATTCGAGAAAATTCTCAACACTGTCGGTCTGTCTATGCAACCACCTACGACTACTAACGAACCGACGACAACACCATCCAGCATCGCTAGTTATGTTACCAACATTAGCACGGTCAAACCCTCTGATACCAACACTTCAACAGCACCGGGTATCAGTCAGCTTTCGGCATTGCTCGGGCTTCTTGGGCTCCCGGCAGCAGCGGTTGGACAACAAGTGATCCCAGCGCTCCAAGCAATTGCTGGGCTTCAAGCACTTTATAACTTACTGCCTACTACATTGCCAACACCAATTGCCCACGACCCAGTCGACGAAGATGATGAATATGTAACCCCGATCGTACGTCCAGCAGTGAAACCGCAAGTCCCATGGGATGGTACTCTGGTTATGCCGGCATTCGACGACAGCAACAGCAATCAGCTGCAAGAACACTTCGACGACATCAACCTCGACCCAGCGACGAGTGCGTTTATCAACGACACGTCGTTGTCTGAACACGTTCCCTTCGATCCTACGCCGAACGAATCGACCCAAGGTGAGACGAGAATGAACACAAGTGCCAATGTTAACGAGGTGAATAATGGTACGACGGTGGACGATTCCAAGGAGCCAGCCATTGACATCGTTTACAGGCTAGAATCCGAATCTACAACGACAACCGAGTCTAGCACTGTCGTACCAGACAACAACAAACCCGAGGATGAGAAATCAATGGAAATAGTCCTCTCGAATGCAGTCGTTCAGGAGTACAGCAATATCGAATCTTTGAGCAACACCGAACCCAGCGAAACGCAATCGCTGCAAGATTCTATTGTCATCACGGAAAATCCGATCTACGTCGACGAGGAGGAGGAGAAGGAGGATGAATCGAAGCCTTGCGTGGCATGCCAGAGATCCGCGCAGTTTGCGTACTCGGCTAAAGCGTCGCAGAAGAATCTTACGTCAGAAGTGAAAAATACAACACTGTAGTAATGTAATCAATTGATCAATTTTTTCCATATCCGCATACTTATTTATTAGATATCATTCATTATAGTATAGTCACTTTGAAAATCATTGTGGTAGAGTTTGAAAATAGTCATGAGCACAATATGGTATTTTCAATTTAAGAGATATATATTATTAAGTTTATTCCAGATCCAAAGATTCTTTTTTATATTTCGAGCATAAAGATAATAATTGATATATGGTAGATCAAACGTTTTGTAATTTTGCATTTAAGCCTAGGTATCTTAGTTTCCTACACTATAATTATGTTGAAATGTTTTTAGTTCGCTGCTAGCTGTACACTAAGTTTCCTACTATTGATATTACTATAATTATACGGATACGTCAGCACGAGAAAAATGCTATTGTAATAGTTTTATACAAGAAGAAAAATGATGTAGGAAAAATTACTATTTCTATAGTAGCGGAGGGACAGACTCATTTTCACCTAAAAATTACTGCAGTATATAGTAAAAATTGCTACTTACTTTAATTTTTACAATACAAATAGCAATTTTTACTATAATTTATAGTAATTTTCATGAGAATTTGAGTCTATCCCACGGCTACTATCAAAAATAGTAATTTTTCCTACATCATTTTTCTCCGTGTACTACAATTAAAAATACGCGATGATAAAAACTAAAAATGTCATACACTACTACGAATAAAACATACACAAATAAAAGAAAAATAAATTACCATATATATATTATATATTCTGATTTTTCATTTAATCTCTTGCACTATACTGAATCCATCCTAAAAATAAAAAAATTATTACCCTCAACCGAAACTACTCAACTTTCCTTCCTACCCCAATAAAAAAATATACCCTCAAGCTACACATACAGTACTCAAAATATTTTAGATAAACACCATATCGTTAATAAATTTCCCCATTATACGATTGACACCTTACTCCTACCACCACTGTCATGAATTTTTACAAGTACCTATACATGTACACTATACAAGTATACAAAAGCAGCCAGTACTTGAGATCGATGCGAAATAAATTCCCCCGTAAATGCACACGCGCTCACAATAAACGAAGAATAGACGCTTGTACGCTCGCTCGCTTATAGTAGTAGAGAAATATCGTCGGCCAGCAATTAATTCTGTCATGGGAGCAGGAGGGGGGGGGCGAAAGACTCTAGGCGGTATAGCAGTGCGGCTTTCTGGCTACGCTCCAAAGACTCTCGCTGCTTCTGCTCTCTCTCTCTCTCTCGCGTACTTTACGATCTGGATTTTCGTCGTCGTCGTCGTCGTCGTGTGTCGTCGTCGTCCTCCTCGTCGACGACGTCTCTTTTTGCTAGAGAAAGAGAGTAAGTGAGTGAGTGAGAAGGAGCGAGAACGACGACGTCGACGTGTATGCGGTACGCGTCCGCGGCTCGTCAAAATGCATTATTCATAAAAGTTCGAGAGCTATAGCTACTACTACCATTGCACGAATAGTCGTCCTTTCGCTTTCGCGTGTATATATATATATATATATATATACTAGTCCATACCGAAGTGAGGAGACGATGACGGAATTGAATTTGATTGCGTCGTTTATTTTTTTTTTTGCTTTCTTTCTTTTCAACGTCTCGCATGCGCCCGCATCATATGTCTTTGCGAGGTGATGGTAGTGGAAAATGTGAGGAAAAAGATGCTGACTGACCCTAACGCATATATACGTAGAATGAACTGAATATTCGAATACTGGTGTATATGTATATACAGGCGAGGGAGTTTATCTCTTCCTTGAAGATATGAGATTTTGTTTCGGTGATATAGTTTGTGAGTTATCAAGGTTCGAGTCATCCTATTTGTTTTTCAATATATCTTTACAGAGATTTGACTAGTTACAGTAGATAATTATAAACTTTTTTTATTGAGTACATAGCCATAGTTAATTGTATATTAGTGGATTTTAATTAACTAGAACATGAAGCATTTAACTTCATTAAAAAAAAATCGTTATACTTCGTATATATTGAAAAAATTACATTTTACCCTGTATTTACTGCTATACAGAAAATAAATGTCATTAAAAATGTCCAACATAATTGATTTCCCATTACCAAAATCCCCGCATTTAATCACGACAACATATATGTAAAATTTTCAACCCCCACTCGAACTCTCGAAAAAATGCACTGCCTGTCAAATGAACGCAATTCTCGAGGGGACATACATATATACATATATAGATATGACATCGCGATTATAGATAAATTCGCTCGAACGTCAGATTTCGACCACGATGAATACACGCATGAAATTTACTTTTTAGTACGCCACAAAATGCGAATCCCCTGTGGTTCAATGCGCGCGCAGCCACTGAAATTACCTTGTAATTACGCTCGGTATATGTATTACGAGTATATGTATATATATATATATATATATATATATAGCTTCTCTACTGATTTCCAGAAAATTATTCAAAGGCCAGTAACGTTTTGTGTCCAATCAAAAATATTAATTCACGTGTGTGTGTGTGTGTGTGTATATATATATATATATATATATAGCAGTTGCAGTTCGCAACTTTTAATTTCCATGAATGTTTATACGCGAAATTAATTATAATTTGTATGCCGTCATTTAAAATTCGAAAATTTATTACAAAATATTATAGCTCCCCCTATATATCTATAATATATAAATGTTAAATTGAAAGCTGTATACAAAGAACATGACATGAAACTGAATGAACACACATACTATAATCCCATTCAACAGCCTCTTTGCACTGATATATAATCCAAAATGTATATATAGTTACAAAATAATCTTTATAACAACTACATACTGCCAAAGATAATGAAAGAATTGTAAAATTTCCATTTCCAAAATCGCATAACAATATCCTTCCTCTGCTCTTATCTCTACACACGGCAACGCATACATACATCCGTACTACGCGCGTGCTACACTAGCAAAAACAATCTCCCGAAAGCATCGTCGTCATCCACCCAAAGAACAAGTTACATACACACCAAGAAAGTCATCTTCTCTACCTCTACATATATATACATACAACAACGAAGCGTAACTTCCACATCCGATAACGATAGCCCAGCAATTTCTATTCGGATTTCGGATATGGCGCTCGTTCGTTCACTCGTTCATGTGTTATCTCCTCTATATATACGTATATATACGAGACTTCTCTTGACTATACATTCAGACATCGAAGCAAATAGAACGAGTGACCGACTGGCCGAGCTGATGTACGGACGTATCGCTGTTACTGCTGCTACTGCTCTTTTTCGAGTCGTCGCCGACCTCGTTGTTGTTGTACATTTACTGGTGCCGGTGCAGACATGAAAGACGTTCGCAATCAGGTAAAATGCGCGGAGTATAGTAGTGTATACGCAAGTGTATGTGTGGTGAGTGTTTAGTGATGGGGGATTTAAGTTTAGTGAGAAATAAAAGTAGGGGATGGTTTAGATGTGAAAAAAAAATATATATTTATCGTTTATGTAATTCTGATGTGCGCTGTGTGAAGGAATAGAGTGGCTGGTAAAGAAGATGTATTATTATTGTAAGCTACGTCTGTTGGAATTTGTTGTTAAATATCTTTAAGATATTGGTGTAAAATATCGTTGACAACTGATAAAATATTTTTATTTACAATTCAATACGTGAAGTTATAAAAATAACAAACCTGAACTGATAAGAAAATGTAAACTTCGCTTACTAATCATCGTTGAAGAAAAGATCATTATACATAGGCTATATTTATCTGGACTCTTAAACTTTTTTTTCGCTCTCCACTATTTCTATCTGCGATAAGCTTCTGCAGTCCATTAGTTCATTCATTTATTATCTACAATGAGTTAATAGAACTATACAGTTTTCACTTTCATCGTACTATACTTTCACGTTAACAAAAAAATTAATTTTTCAACACTCGCGATAAAGTAACTAAGAAACAAAATATTAAAATACAACATTTTTTTCATAATATTCGTAATACAAACACACGAATGAAGTTGTGAAAGCAAATAAAAACGCGGTGTTATTTTTTTTTTTTTTTTTTTTTTTTTCAAGATAACACGCGATATCCCTCAAGACAAGTAAAAATCTTCTCGTCGATTATTAACTCGTCGTTACACTTGATCGGGCCCCTCAGGTTGATACACACACAGTGATATGCGCGCACGCGGAAGTTTGTCGCTTCGAAATAGAGCGACCTTTGACTTGCTCACCGATTTGTTTTGCTCGCGCGCGCGCTTGGAGAATGGGATAAAGGTGCTGATCTTTATCTTTGGTACATAAGGTGAACAGGTGTATAAACTATACGAATTATGTGATATGCGCGTGACGAAGTAAAAAATTAAGAATCAATATATGTGAGTATATATGGATCGAAATATTTTGCGTGATAAGTATACGGATAGAAATGTTCCAGTTATATGAATTAACTAGATTTTTAGAACATAGTTAATTTTAGATAAACAAATAGCTAGAAAAGTCAGTAATAACGTCCCGTTTTTAGCTTTAAATCGGACTAAAATATAATTGAGACTGCGCTCAGAAATATTAAACCTAAATTACCTATTTTTTAGGTAACTTTGTTACGTGAATGGCGTTATCTAGATTTTTAAATAATATTTATTTACGTGAACAGTAATAGTATTTTAATTTTATATTTTGAATTATTAAGAATTTATTGTTGGGTAAGTGAAATCAGTCGAAAAAGATATAAACGAGAACGTTTTTTCATTACAATGATGTCTTAAGTAGTCTACCCCTTAACTTATCTTAGTTTCTTAAATTTTGTCTTCTCCAATATCGTGGAAATAGTTACTTGCGGTTATACGTATTCATTCATATCTCTTATAAAAAAAATAAAATTCAAAAACGACATAAAATTTTCAATAAAATCAGTTTCTTCAAAGCTTACCAAACCCTTTTTAAGAAGATTATAGTCAACACAGTAGCTTATTTACCACTTTATGAAATATAGATAATTTATAACAGCTTAAGCAAAGCAGTTAGTCATTATTCTATTATAAGTACGATGTAAGCAATTACCACTGTACTATATAACTTTTAACGCAGAACCACGAAATCAAATATTTCTATAGGCTCGCATTCTAAAACAAGATAAACAGCCGAGCAGCAGAAAAAAATGAAACCTTATATTTCAGATAAACGTGACTTCCTCAAATAACCATATATCTGCACTTTCCACGATGTCGAGAAAATCGGATTTTAAATTTCGCATCGGTGTTTGAAATTAATACAAATGAAATTAAATGCAGCACTACATATTATAATTTCATATCTAAATGACATATTTTTTACCATGGTTGCTGAACCAATTAGTGATCATGGCTCAAAAATCGACTGTCACTTATGTGATTATCCGAGAAAAATTTTAGTGTAGTTACATGATTTTTTCAGCCTCCATGGCACTTATATTGTTTTTCCATTAATTAATAATGATAAACAAAATAACGGGAAAGGTAAAAAATATTTTAAAAATATAAAAAGGTAAGATAAAATGTTGATTGGATAAAATAATTAGATAATTGATAAATAATTCGTTTATCTAAAAAAAAGTAGTGTTATATAGTTTTTCCGGGAATCATTCTTAAAACAGGTCCAGTTATATAGTGTTTTTCCTTGTGCTCATGCGCGAAAATGAGTGTACCTTATCAATTTCTGTTCTGATTACATGATAGAGAACTATTTAAAAGTACAAAAAATCGCATAAAATTGATTATCGAAAATTTGTCACTTATAAAGTTATTCCAGGAAGCTTCTTAGATTAGCCATAAAAGGACTATATATAACCGCAGAAGAAAACAGCCGCGAGATCCATTAACGTCTTCTGTGGGTCGCGTACGCATATAATAACTTTCGCGGTGGTGCACGCGTCAGTGGGAAGACAATTAAATTTATGCCCACGAGACAATAGAGGCAGAGGTGCGAGGGGTTATTTCTCTCACGCGTATATACGCAAGTTCAAATCTCAATTTCGTCCGCTAGGTGCGTATAATAATAATAATATGCGGTCGGACGCGCAGGTGCGCAACTTTGTCCTTTATATTCTGTAAGCGTCGGATATAGCTCTCTGAATATAGCGTATTGTCAGATGCAAGTTAATGTTATGTGAGTATAATCGGCCTTGAACTTGTAATTTCACTTAAAACTTGACGTTAAAAACGATTTAATAGGGTTGATCGATTAAGAATTTTTCTTTTTTTTTTTTTATTTAAGCTTTCAATTTTTGTACTGTACATGGTTTTTCTAAAATAGAAAATTTAGTTTTTTTTTATATATTCATAGTGCGTGAAGTAGATTATTTAGAAAAAATGATTTTATATATTTTTTGTTTCATCTTTGGAAAAATATCTGAAATGTAAAAAAAAAACAGAAATTAATACCAGATGAGTGTCAAATCTTATCACACAAAGTTCCGTTAAAATAATTAATAAACAGACAAGGAAACAATCTTATTCCAATATTGATTATTTCTAAGTACCCAAACATACCTGATGTATATCAACCACCTGCATTTGAATTTAATGTCATTTCCAAACCCTACTATACCTACACACCATTTCATATAAACCTAAAAAGTTTCAGAAACTGAACTGCTAAAACCCTTAAATTAAAGAGGCGCGTCTAGCACTGCTAGACCATATCAGCCCCCGAAAATTCTTTCGTCCTCCTCCTCCTCCTTGCATCGTCCCATAGCATAAGACACACATATACACATACACATACACCTGCATATAAGAGTGCAGAGAGCTCACAAGAAGAAGACGCGGCAGCGGCGTCGGGGAATTCCGCGCCCGGAAATTCCGAAGAGCCTCATGCACACGCGACCGTACGCGCACGTATAAGTATACTACTATATATATATATATACACACACACACACACACACACACACACACAGTATAGTATATAACGTACA
>JAYJLV010038169.1:0-24673 GCA_036873485.1 Torymus texanus
GTGTGTGTGTGTGTGTGTGTGTGTGTGTGTGTGTGTGTGTGTGTGTGTGTGTGTGTATATATATATACACACACATACACACACCAGAAGCGTGAAATATGACCGAGATAAAACGAGAAAAAAATTTCTAATTATTTTTTTAAATTTACATTTAATATGCATAAATTCTATATGAACATGTTTAGAAATAAAAATACATGTTTTTAATGAAAATTTAATCATAAAATTTAGTAAGATCAGAAAGCTCTTCTCGGGGCCGCCCGCTTGATACGGCACTCATCGCTCATGCTACTTAAAGAAGACGTCGAATACAGACGTGAAACAGCACGTAATTAACTTTTTTTTTTCGAGAGACTGGGCAATCAAATATATAATCAACATTTGTCTTCCGTTCTTTTCCATATACGTAATACCTGAAAAGATCAGAACATTTACTTTTTGAGTAAAGATGGAAATACGGAAAAAGTTGCATTTTAAACCGGACAACGGAACAAAAGAAAAATTGCCCAGAAGGTAAAATAAAATGAGAAAAATAACTAAGGGGATTACATAAAAACTTCGTTTCAACATTATAGACACGACCGCACTTCTCAGCATAATCTTATATTTTCACCGGAGCGAAAATGACAAAACTTCAAATATTTGTAACAATAAAAAGTTTTGTTTTATTGTGTAACGTGCGGTCGAAATAAAGAATAAG
Source organism: Torymus texanus (assembly GCA_036873485.1). Classification (NCBI taxonomy): domain Eukaryota; kingdom Metazoa; phylum Arthropoda; class Insecta; order Hymenoptera; family Torymidae; genus Torymus; species Torymus texanus. The sequence continues at coordinate 701 of JAYJLV010038169.1, forward strand.
GCGTAAAAAAATATACGACGACCGGAACTCGAACACATGGACCAGTGATCCAAAGACCGGTGCTCTATTAACCGAGCTAACGTCGCGATGCGTTTTAGAAGCACATCGCGAGTGAGACACTTTTACAATGCTGAATATGCACTCTCGCCTTTCACGTATACGGGATACGTGGCGGAGGCTCGTCCGTGATAATTGTTATCCAGAATTTTTGGTTCTAATATTTTTATGTAAACTGAAATCCTGTGTGGTTACTGACATTCTTAGCCGTTTTCCGTTCTTAGATTGGCAAATGTTACTCGTAGTAAAATATGATATGTTATGATTTGTTTTAGCAAATGCACATATTGGATTTACACAAAAAATTAATTTGTCCTTACATCCCTATGTTTTTCTATGGATCTTTCTAGAGTTGAAACTAGATCCTCCCTATAATTAGACGAGTATTCGGTCAAAATTTCGATGAGATCCATCATCGAAAATCCATTCAGATAATCCATAAACTTGATTAAATACATAAATACACAATAGTAAACACTCTGGCAAATATATAAGGCTCTCTCAAGAGACGGTCGTGTCTAAAAAACATAGAGACCTACAGATACAAAATTTTTCATTTAAAAGTGCAAACGTAATTACATTGTCATCAGTAGTTTCCTGGCGTAGCACAACAATACATAAATTTAGTGAATTCTACGTCCTCTATAGTTGTATCGAAGCAAGGCGTTGGCGGATCGTTATTTCCATTATTGTCCTGTTTTTATGCTCTCTTCTTAATATATTCCTATTGTGAGCTTCCTCTTGCGATATCGAATTTTAAGTAAAGCTCGTGCTCCGTCTTTTTATCCCCAATGTTCGTTTCTATGCCCTCGTTCTTTCTATGCCCCTCTCTTACTCTCTCGAATGTACGTGCATGCTCGTCGTTCTTTTTTCTTCCTCACTTTTGCATATACCTCATATATCTGTAATTACGTTGCTAGAATGTCCGTCGCCGAAGGCAATAGTCCACAAAAGTAAGGGGAGCTTCAAAGTTTTTTTACGCGTGCGCATCGGCTACACATTCATAAGATTGTTTAGCTTTAGTTACTAGTACAGTGTTGGGGAAAAAAGGACATTAGCTCCGTTGGTAGAGTGCCGGATTAGAATCCGCGGGTCCGTGAGTTCGAGTCCTAGTTTTCGCATATTTTTTACGCACTTATTTATTTCATTCGCCTACCTTCTTCACGTACGTAACACAGTTAACAGCGGTTTTAAAGGCATTCGGCTTTGACATAATTTCAAGTGTCTTCATACTATCGTTAGTATGTGTTGGTTTGATGAACATAGTTTCTGGATTTGCAGATGAGAGTTGTAGTTTAGTGTTGGAGAAGGGGGTTGTTTTACTTTATTGTTTTAGTCGCGGCCTACCTTAAAAAATTAAAAATTAAATTCAAATTGGTTAGTCTTTATTTGTTTATCTTCATAATTCATTCTTGTTTCTTTTATTATATATTTTGTAATCGTTTTCTAAATGTTTATTATTTGGATTTTTCTTCCAAATATTATATAAATTTACTTTATGTTTGCATGATGTTAATTCATGTTAATTGTGCCTTTTTCATTGTCAAGATTGCGTCATTATTGCACCATAAATACTGATACATTTATAGTAACAGTAACAAGAATTTTCTCTTGGTATGCAATGTTTGCATACCTTGATTAGTGAATGTATAACGGAATTTTCAACTACATTATATCTGCAGCTACCCATCATAAGCGATGCTAAACTGTTATAACTATTTCTATGGCTTTACTATTTATTCTTTTGTAGAATATTAAGTAGTTACTCCTCTGAACTCATTATTTATTATTTTAATCTGTTGTACTTTTTTAGGAGCAAATGTATAGTAAATCGTCAAATCCTACTTTTCTGATATACATATTATGAACAAAACATATAGCGGAGTTTGACGAATTATAAATAGAAGTGTTATTTATTCTCTTTGGTGATCTTTGAAATAAAAGATCGTATATTGCAAGGGATAATGCATATATTCTTTGCAACATTTCAGTTGGCAAAGTAGAGTGCTATAAATATATCACTCATAGAAGTAGCCTCGCAACGAGATCGATGCTTCGCAGGTTGAAATATGTAGATCTCGCTAAAAAGTAAACAGAAATATTTCATTGGATAAATTTCAGCCTTTAAAATTGAAAAAAAATGTTCGAAAAAACGTGACATATTCTTTGCTTGAGATGTAGAGATTTAAAGTACCTCGAACTAATTTTAAAACTTTTAGATTATATTAATATATTTTTTAAAGTATACATTAACAGAAACTCTTCATTTTAAGTGTTTTTTTTTTTCTAAAAAAAAAATATATATATATTCAGGGCCAAAAATGACTTTTGATCAAATTCATTAAACTTATTAAACAAATATAGTATTTCTATTTCTTAGAATAAAGGGATATTTGTAACGACTAAAAACAATTATGTGCAGTTAATTATCACTCTACCACGTCACAATAGTGGCTCATTATTTTCGTTACTTCCATTGGCTCCTTTAATAAAACGCTAAAAGTCATCGAGCAAAATCAATATCTCAGCTCTTTACTGCCGGCGTATAAAAACGTCGCCGAAGGAGAGACTCAGCGGCTACCACTGTGCGAGCGCGACAGAACAAAGAAAAACAACGGGATACGCAGAGAATGGGAGAGAGAGAAACGCAGCATCGAGGAAATTAAACTCTCGAATAATCAACGTAAGCGCGATGAGCTGCATAAGCTCTGAAATTAGGAAAGACGACTGTCGCGATACGGTATGTCGAAAGCCGAAAATGCTCTCTTTCTCCCTCTTTCTCCTCCCTCGCTTTCACGCTTTTCCCTTTGCCTGTTCCGCAGTTCCACTGTTTAATTCTTTTTCTTATTGCCACTGCCACATGATACCGGCATAGAATGGGTCGAGAATAAAAACAGTTTCTCGATAAAATTCTATGCCGACCTTTCCAAAGAGGCGAAGAGAAAAGACTCGAAGATACTGCGATGGCAAATTGTATGTGACAGGCTGATTAGTATAAATTTAAATTAATATCAATATAGTATAATATATCAAATAAGTAGAACAACAAATCTAAATGTGGAACGTTTAAATATAAGTTAGTATATGTAAATCACATCGACGAGTGGAAGGGGTGAAGTAATATTTATTTGAGTTTTTATTACGACCTTTTCAGTACGAGCTCATAATTAACATATCGCTCCTTTCCTCTCAAACGTAAACCTTTTCTAATCTCCTTGAAAGTTCTACGCATTTTGAAGTTTTCTAAAGGATTAGTGAAACTTTCCATACTTTAAGAAGCTGTATCCCAAAGTTTATCCCGGGTTATTTTCCCTCATGGAAAAATTGGAGAACAATCATTTTAAAAATAGCATGTGTAGCATGATTATAATAACCTAATATTTTAAAGAAACCAACAGTGAAGGCTTTTTTTAATTGATAAAAATTTATTAAATATTAAGTATTAGAGTTGGCGATGTCACTATAACACTGTTTATTCATATTTTAGTAGGTTAATTTATAAGATGCTATACGATAATTGGCATATCTCGTTCTAATAAGCACAAGAAATGTTACTATATGATTATTAAATTTATACTAATGGTTATTAATTAAGCATTTTTTAATTTATCCAGCAATATGTTTCATATATTGTCCTATTCTATAGGTCCTTCTTTTAATCTAACTTCTTTCATTGAACAATTCTTAAATTTAGAGTCTCTTCTTATGAAATATAATAAAATATTAAACAAACAAGTTTAATTAATTTAACTACTTACTGGGAGAGCGTCAGACCTCCAGATAACGGATTTGCCTTTAGCTTTGGGATATGTTTTTAGATGTACAAATATGAGAAAAGCAACACATATGCACCGAAATATGCATAAAATCAAGCATTAGTTCATATTCTTTGTTCAATTTTAAACCTTTATAAATTTGGAACAAATAAATATTTTAAAATTTAAAAAAAGTAAACGAAAGTTATTTTCTCTATTTTTACATTTTCTTCCGAGAATAATATTCAAGATTAAATGGTTACACTTTCGAAGAAGAGGCTTTTCAAGTTCCTTTTTAAATAAAGATAAAAATATCCAGAATTTGAGTTTTTTATCGTTAGGGTCTAATACCATAGTTTTTTCATATTTCACCCTATCCTTGTTAGTCAAATTTATTTGAAATAAGTAATTTAATATTCGGATTAAATAATTTATACGAGCATAAAATTATATACCCTTCTTAAAAAATATAAAACATATTTTTGAAATATTCCCAATGTATGTTTGATTAGTTTTCAGAAGAATTATTCTTCACCAACCATTTTATTTGCCTAAACTGAATAGTTAACGTCAAATACATAGCTTTTTATTGAGTATTTCCATAAAATATAGCTGAAAATGTCGATAACTTCAGATTATCGAAGCGTTAGGGTTTAATATTGCGACTTCTTCCACATTTCGATATCTAAAAACGTATCTCAAATTTTAAGAAAAAATCCGTGATCGGAATCTGAGATATTTTCCTTATAAGCCAAAAAGAAACCTAAAAATTTGTTGATATACTAAAATATACAATTTCAGTATGATTGTTACACAAAAAAAACCTTTTAAAGCAAAACTAAAAAACTTGATAAATATTAATTTTCATCGGTCGAACGATTTAATACGAGTCTTTCAAAGTATAGCTTTGAATTTTAAGCTTGGAAAATTCATTCTATTTCGTAATAAAGCGACCGCCGCGAGCGAGAGTTGAGATGTACGCGTGTGAAAGCTTCATATTTTTTTCTCAGAAATTTATCAAAGAGATATTCTAACTTTACCTTGAGGGTATAGAATAGCACTTTATTAAGATACTAAAATGTATGGTTCTACATTTAGGTGGGAAGTTCTTTACATAATATAAAACGTATAATTTAAAATCAAATTAGGCACTTTTTTATTCACTCTAGTGATGTAAAACTTGTATTCTCTTTGCAATTTTTTGTACGTTATAATCATGATTTAAGGCGGTCTTATACCTACAATAAGTTTGTATTAGTTTCCATTATTTTATTTATTTATTTATTATTATTATTTTTTTTTTACTTGAGCACACGATCAAGTCAGTTTCAATTTAAAAGTTTGCGTCAATCAGTTTAAATTATAAGATAATAACATAGATTTGATAAATATGACAATGAAATTTTTCGTATACTATTTTAATTATTCAATTTTAAATACTTATAAATTCGAGAATTCAATCTTGAAAATTCAAACATATTAGATTTTCGCGCCTATTTTGTATAGACCAATCTATAATGGGTCTACAACAACCAATCAAAACAATCTTATTGTGATGACAGATTTCACTCATCATTTTTTTAAGAGATAATAAAATATATGTTATTAAGTAACAAAAAATAGTTTCGATCAAAAATGAAAAAAAAAAGTAATTGTTGGATGGCCTATATTTTGCATAATGTTGTAGAAGATAAGTTATATTTATAGTATCTATACATTTTTATGATATTAAAATATTTTAAATCATTTTTTCAGGTAGTTTTGGCCAAAAAGTCCACTAGGTATAAGACCGCCTTAATGATGCAATATTATGACTTACTATTAACAAAATATTATTAACGAATAAATGTCTGCGCTCAAAAAAGAACTACTGGCATTCGCATACTTGTAAACTATGTAATTGACTATTCTAATATCCCCATAACTTTTTAGTTCGGAACCTTTTTCCTATTTTTTCATAATCTGATATACGAAACATTGAAAGGTCATTAATGCATTAGTTGGATTATGGAGCTTGTGAGAGAGCTTTCTATTTTCCGAGCGACGCGTGTCGTTGTATTCTCGGCTCTTATGATGTCACTGATACCGTTAGGAGTCACACGGTGGCTTATACGGTTACGGTTACTGTATGATAGACTCGTGTATTTTGTAAAAAAGAAAATATTTTCGTACGGATTAACTCTGAAAAATCTCGTACGCAATTCTGTGGTAGTAAGTCAAAAGGACTTAAGTCCAATTATTTAAGAAATTGAGAGAACTTCTATTTCAGGCTTAGCAAGGATGAATACATCTTTTAAAGCCATAAAGTGTATAAAAATATTGTTTCCCGTAGAAAAAAAATCACAATTGTAAAAAGTCTTAAGTTCCTCGCGTGTGTTAGAAAATCGATAAATAACTAAGAACGTTAACTGAATAAACGATCTGAATTCATAATCTACATATCAAGAATCCTTTTTTAAATAATTTTATGCCACTTACGTTCAGACGAATCATTTCCAGAGTCTCAAAATTTTTAGACAATATCTCAAAATCTTGTACAAGGGACAGCCCTTTCGACTTGCTACCACAGAATTAAAGTATTAATATATTCTATAATAATTATTTATGTAGCAAATATAAAGTAGCTTTTGAATATTAAACAATTCTTGTATTGTAAAAATACTATTACAATTTAAGAGGTTAGCTAGTACGCTTTTTTTAAGTTTTTGTACCCGAACTGATACGAGAAAATTATTTACCAAAATACAGAAGAATTTGTAAACGGAAGAAATTGGTTGTATATCATTTTTCATGAAAATTGATTTAACATTGAGAAAGTTATTCAAATTTGTATATACAAAATACAATACCAGAATTAGCACACTTTTGTATATAAATATATATGATACAATACAAATTAGCCGGTTAAATTGACTTACTTCGAAAAATACAAATATTTTATGTCAAAAGGACTCTCTTTTTCTTTTGTGCATTTAAAAAAATATAGCACGTATACCAATATTTTCAAAAGTCCAAGATTAGAAGAAAATTTCAAAGAAATGCAAGCTGATAATGTACAGAGCGCGTTTTGTTATTAACTTGTGGCAATCTAGCCGCTAACCGCAGGGATATTCTCTTGTTCCGCCGCATCTATACCCACATGCCGGAGGAAGTTCAAAGTTGCTTACCGCACTGACCAAAGATCGGGCCGGCACGTTTCAAACGTATCCCCCCCCCCCTCTGCGGTACTTGTGTCTGCGCACGAATTATCAAGTTTCTCCTTCGTATGAACTTCATAATGGCTTTTCTTTGAACGCACAAAAATATCGCTTGCCTCTAGGACTTGATAATCGTAAAATTAATGAATTTGTCGCTTAACAAGTCATTTCATCTTATACTTATTAATAAAATTCTTCATTTGCGTGTTAACAAAATGTTTTATGAGAATAGAGAATTACTGCGAGATAAAACTAAGAAAATCTTAATATTTATATTCTACTGAAGCTTAAAGTTTCAAAAGTTTTGTGAAATTTAATATTAATACATTTCATATAATTTAACCAGTTCTTCAGTACTAGTATATGGTACAAAGCTTTTAACTAAAATTTCTTCGTTAAAATTATGTCTCTGTTTCGCGATGTTTGTTATGAGATATTTCCCGCAAATTATTTTCCTTTTACGTCTCGAAAAGAGTAAAGAAATTCTTTTTAAGGCATTGTTGTTGGATAAAGTTTTTCTTCTTCTTTAGACCTTTCGTAATGGTATACTTTTTGGTTAACAATAATTCAATTTAAAAAAAACAATGATTTAAAACAGCTCTGGTTTAATCCTGAAATGTTCCACCAAAAACAATTCAATATGAAATTCAGAAAAAAGAAAATAAAACTAGAGACCAACCTAAAGAGAGGGAAATAATTTAAGGGATAGCTCATACCTATACGCCGTAATAAAAAATCTTCACTGACGATTTAATTAGTATTTCAATGTAAAACATATTCTACGTCGAGTTTAACACACATGTTGAAATTACGAAATTTCATGTGTTGGAAAGATACATTAGAGCTTTTGAAAAAAGCTTGCTTTATCAAATTTAAAAAATATAAGGAATTTTATAACATCAAACGGCTTTACTTTACAAAGTTGTAAGTACTAGAATGTAATTCTCCAGAATCATATTGTATGGCTTCTTCTTGCTGTATTGATAAAAACGCAAACACGTAGACCTAAGCTACGCTATCCCGCTTCATTCCCATACGTGTCACGCATTATTATATTTTCGCTAGGAGATCGAATAGCAGAAAAGCGCACGTGCGCGCATAAATCCGATTTCCGCAAGTACCGCGGCGAGAATTCACGAGAGGAAGATGCCTCCACTCGCCTCGACTTAATGTCTTATTGCCTTCCGCTGTATAGGTATGAGCCTTCCATCTAGATGCGGATACGCCTGCGCCTTTTTATTATTTTACTGTCGGCACCCTTTACGAGTGCAAGGGAAATGCATTCACCGACTACTGATTACCATTACAATTGCAGCTGAAGAAAGAGCTGTAAAAATGCCACCGAGCGTGTGTCAGGCTTTGCTTGGGAGATTGATTTTTCCGGAAAGGACGAGAAGAAAGAGACTTGGAAAGCACATGTCGGAATATCTCATCTCGCTACGACTTGGTATTCAGAATTTGTCTTAAGGCAAGTGTCGGATTGCGAATGGACTAGAGGACTTTTTCACCACATTTTCACATATTTTTCGTAATCTAGCAATGACGCTTTTAATTTCTGATGATATTGAATCTTGGAAACATTGAGCACAAATAGCTAATGTAAATATTTTTATACACACACATGTACACATCCATTTATCCTCTCTTAAAAAAGTGATGGATGAAATCTGTCAATAAGACTGTTTTGATTGGTTGTTGTTTACTTATTTCATTGGTTTAGATAGAATAGGCACCAAAATCGAATGTGTTGGAATTTTCAAGATTGAATTCTTGAGTTGAGTATTTACAACTGAATAATTAAAATAGTATGATAAAATTTTCATGATTTTATGTCTAAAAATTACGCCATTATCGTATAATTTAAACTCATTGAAACGAACTTTTAGATTTAAATTAACATATGATCATGATCATAACCTCGAAAAAATAAATAAATAAACAAAACGTACGCGCGAAGCGCGTTTAATGTATATAGCTAGTATATGAAAAAAAGCATGTATACACAATAAGATTAATATTTTTGTCAAAATTTTTTCTACGAGCATCGTGAAATCCGTAATCAAACATTAATCTATGAAAAAGTGCGGCATCACATTCGAAGATAACGCAGGCATAAAGGTTTAATCGCGATAGAACGAAAAAAAAGTGGCAGCCGCGCAGCTGTGTCCGGCCGTATATCTCTTCTAGCCCGAAATGACATAAAAATTAAACGCTAAAGTCCCCTGGGTGTGCAATAGTACCGGCCAGGGTCAGCCTTCCAGTAACTGTATCAAAATATCGCAGCCAAGACATCGCCATTTGGCACACCTTCCTGCTTCCCATTTCTTCGAGTTCGGCGAAGCGCCGTTCCCACTCTCGTGAATTACACCTGGACGGCAATAACCGTACATCAAACGCGAAGGGGGGTGGCAGTAATAACCGGGTTAATCAAGACCGCGAAAATTCGCTTCCACCGCGACCGTTCCATAATAAACGTAGCCGTCGCAACTATATCTATAAACCCGGATGCGCCTTTAGCCAGGACGTGTTCGCGTTGCTTTATGAAGGGGTGGTGCTGGAGAAAATGGCGCTGAGTCTAAAATTTCTTATACTGTTTCCCGGCGAGCCGAGCAAGGGACAAAGTGCGGAAGGGAAGAAAGGGGCTTATTGGGTCAAGAGGCTCTGATGTCATATTCTGAATGGCCTAGATACAATCGTGTACGAAGGGGACATACCCGCTAATCCCCTTTTATCAAACGGGAAATCTTCATCAATTTTTCGGAAATTTCAGAGTATGATGGCAAGGATTACGTTTTATACTATGCTCGCGTCGAACATGATGCAGATTAGGCAACCCAAGCCTGGAAAAAATTCTGATGTCACTTAAAAGGGAATTTTTTACGAAAATCTTCTATTAAACAGAATAGAGTATTGTAAAACCAAGTAAATCTATCAATTTTATTTACAATTAATTTTTTTATAACAATATAAATTTCAATTTAGTTATTGTAAAACATTTACTTTAATCTAATTTATAAACTTAGGGGTATACTTCGTTACACATACGCGGTCTTTATCCCGTAGAATAAATTATTATCCGGTAATAATAAATTGATTTTTATTGCTTGATGCATCAATTGATTATTCCGAAAAAGTATAAGGTCGGTTATATTATGGGTTATACCGTTTCCGAAAATTTTGATTTCATGTCATGATACAATTCAATCCGCACGAGAAATTAAAAAAGATACCATTTGAGTATAGACATCAGTGAACCTCTAGTAAAATATTGCATTCGGTTAAAATTCACTATCAACCTTGTAAAAACCCTAATTCTTATAAGAAATTCATTTAAAACACGTACTATCTTTCAGAATGATAGTAGATGTATACCAAAAAAGTAGTAAACAATGTAATAAACAGTAAACAGTACATTCAGAAAATTATGAAATTTCACGCAGACCCAAGAAATAGTAGGGCACTCAGAGAAAACGTGTATCCACAAATTAGAAAAACATGAAAGAAAAAATATAACATGGCTCCCTTGGTAAAAAGCCATATATCTTATCAAAGTCGTTCGTCCCCGAACGCATTTAAGGTTGAGATTACAACTGGGGAGCCGGATATTTATGATTTTTTCGCACTCCGCTTCTTCCTTCTCCCTCGAGCTTCGATTTCCGGAGTGTCCTATTTCGAAAATTAGAAATGCTCGCATGAGCGCGTGGCCCCGAACATGAGAATCGAATCTGCGAAATTGCGTGAAATTGATTTTTTCCATGCCGCTGACAGCGCTAGTATGCGCGCCTTCTTATAACAGTGTGGTCGGATGGAGAGACTCACAGGGTAGATTTCGACAGCCGATTGCTGCTGCTCACTTTATTTGCGATATATACCCGTAGCCAATCTTCGGTATAGGCATACTCCGCGTTTGCGTGAGAACGCGTTATATTTTATATGTGTGTGTGTGAGAGAGCGAGAGAGAATATAAATCGTTATCGTCGATTACTCGAAATGATTACCGTGTATATAGCAGTGTGGTTGAAAGATAGAAATTTTTGAAGATCAACTGAACTGGTAAATGGATTTGGTTATATTTAGCACACTATTATAAAATCGCTGACTGCATTCATTAACGAAGTTTACGTGAAATTCCTATAGAATATTCACATTGAATTTAATGAAAATTCGGCGGTAACCGAAAATTATAAGAGATAAATTACAGAAGATCTCATTATCATGCTCAATATTCAATTCTTGAATATGAATGACAAATGAAATGGCGACGTATAATGCAGTACACACTATTTGCTGTTTATTTTTTGCCTCTTAAATTTGTACCCATATAGATTGTAAGAAATGAAATTTTATCCCTTTGAAATTATGCGTATACCTCTTTTTCAATGCTGTGCCGAATAACATTTTTTAATTTTCTTATTTCTGACTCCATTCGTTCGGTTGTTTTTATTTCATATTTATGGTTTCCCAAAAAATTTTCGAATAACGTTAATTAAAACTACGAATATCCGTATACCAATAAAATAATCTGAATCATTAGTGATTCTGATACTGTTCCCAAAACTACGAACTTCATTCCTGTCACGATCGCTTAAATAAAGCCGGTATTATTTAACAGAACGAGAAATTCACCGAGAGCTAGGGTAGAAAGTGACACGGGCATGCGAGTAAATTGCGCTTTCAATAGAGCTGGTAGTACTATTGCACTAGAGGAACGCCCCTGCAGTACGTAAGGTGCAAAAAAGATTTCATATATAACCCGCATAAAAATATGAACTATTGCCAATATATCGCATAGTAATTGGCAATTGTTATCGCAAATATATTACAAATATATTGAAGCAACGATTAGCAATACACCCGCAATAGAGCACCAAAAATCATCCTGCCACATGTTTGCAATATAGTGGCAATAGTTACTAAGTGGCTACTCGCAAACTACCGCCAATGTAGCGGCAATAGTTGATACAAAATTTAATTAAAAGTATTGTCATGGGCTCAGATGTTCGACTGTACATCCGAGCTCTGACGTCAGGGAAATACGGGAATACCATTTCCACTATAATACTGCTCTTCGAAGAATTTAGTTTTATGTTTTGTTATTAAAAATGATTCCATGCAGATATTGGGTCAAATTTTGAGCCCCCTAAATAAAGGGAGGCAACAAAAACAAGGCAAGGCTTGTAATTCGGACTCTTCGTAAAGAGTCATTCGAACGGTTGAATTACACGGCTTATATACTCTCGGCCGTCTGATGCACCCACAGGAGTTACCATAACAGTGCACCGCATAGCGGTAGAAAAAGGTAACTTGTGATAAGCGGCTTTTAATAAGCAAGCTTTCATTATTTCTCGCTACGCGGCGCACCACTCCTGTGGGTGCATCAGAAGGCCAAGAGTATATAAGCCGTGTAATTGAGCCATTCGAATGACTCTTTATGAAGAGTCCGAGTTACACAGCTTCCCTTGTTTTTGTTGCCTCCCTTTATTTAGGGGACTCAAAATTTTACCCAATATCTGCGTGGAAACATTTTTAATAACAAAACATAAAAATAAATTCTTCGAAGAGCAGTATTGTAGTGGAAATGGTATTCCCGTATTTCCCCGACGTCAGGGCTCGGAGCTCGGATGTACAGTCGAGCATCTGAGCCTATGACAATACTTTTAATTCAATTTTTTACGGACTATGGACGCTACATTGGCGGTAGTTTGCGAGTAGCTACTTAGTAACTATTGCCAGTATATTGCAAACATGTGGCAGGATGATCTTTGGCGCTCTATTGCCGGTATATTGCCAATCGTTGCTCCAATATGTTTGCAATATATTTGCGATAACAATTGCCAATTACTATGCGATATATTGGCAATAGTTCATATTTCTACGCGGGAAAGAAGAAAAGAATCTTGCTCTAGAGAAGGGGAAAGGAGATAAAGAAGTAATAAGACATGCCGCTGTTCGACCCTTATTTGTAGCTACTATATCAAGGGCTCCAGAATTAATAAATTATCGTAATGAGAGTTCATTGTACGCTTTACGTCATAGCCAATTCCAACGATAATGTTTTTCTGCCCGAATGGATGACCGGCTATTCATTTGATACCTATGTAACTAACTAGCTGCTTAATAACTCTCTCACTAACATTTTTCTATTATTACAACACTGATGTCACTATAGCGTCGGTTGTTTTATTTTTACTGTTATTAAATTATACAAACCAAATAAAAGTAATAAACTGTTTTTACTGGACAATATTATTACGCAAACACTTTTAAAGCAAAAAGCATAAAACAAATATTTCTTCTAGTTTTTTTAGATAGGACTACTTCAAATTGTCTCATGAATTCTAAGAATTGTTTTTACACTCTTGAATTTTATTTTAGATTCAAATGAATTATGCATGTTCGTATTACTTTTTTAACAAAATTATATTTTAAATTCATAAGATATTTAGGTTTCAATAATTATGCTAATTGTTATAAAATTTTATATAAATATTTCGTTACTAAAAACTAGAAAACCAAAGTAAATGCAACGGCGAGGTATTTGCGTTGAATTATAATAAGTACCTTTGCGTGACATTATTAACTTCCACAATAGAATTTTCTACTGGTAGTAAAGAGTAGCAGCCCCACCAGTATGTTCCACTCTTTACTCTAAACATATATGCGTTAATCTTCCTTAATCCCCATGTCATTCTCGGTTATGCGTTTAACTGTATTTTTCACGAGAAGCCAAGCTTTTTGCCTTCCACTTTCCATTACTTTTTCATAATAATAGTTCCTACTTTACAGTTATCTTTTTTATAGCCGACTTCAATTTTAGAAAGTGAATTTTAAGGATAAATTAGAATGAAGATTTTTTACTATGCAATATTTTAACATTTTTTTTATTTAAGTAGCGTAAAAATAATTACGTTTTTACATATTACGGATATTACAGATTCAGCATTTGGCAGACTTTTACTTCCTTGGTGGGCGTCCTTTTCAATAGTAAACCTTTCTCGAATTTAATTTGACGATTCCTTTTATTAATTTTAAATTCTTATAATTAATATTATTTTACAAAAGTTATTATTAAGCTGATACATAAAGCCGTCCTTGATAATTGTTGAAAAAATTTAGAAGTCAAATATCTCTGAAATTTATAGATCAATTCTGCTGTCTAAAGAACTCATTCAGAAGGTATCTAAATCTACGGAGAAATCTACCCATAAACAAATTTCAAAGGGATTTAGTTAATTTTACTCTAGTTATCCCGCAGGAAAGAAAATCAATTATTCATAAATTATTCTTTTCTTTTAAAATAATTCATAAAAAAAACTTAAAAATTTAGCAAATTATAGTATTCCTTACTCTTACCCAAAACAAATATTCATTACAATATTGTTTGTCTATTTTGGGATATAACCTATTGCACAAAAAATTACGTTTTCCTCAATAACTTAGGACTAAATATTAGCTAGTGGCATAATTCTCTTTTAAATTATAGATAATATTATCCCGAATAAAGTAAATTCATAATATATAATCAATATAGTTTTAAATAGTAAAAAAATTAAAAAATGAAATTTGTAAAATTGTAACATTGCAATAAACAAAAAAATTGATTTTGTGTAAGTGAAATCGAAAAAAAATGAGCCTCCTTTCGAATCAAAATACACTATACTTCTGTAGATCATCCATTGAGAAATTTTATAAAAATAATGTATTTCGATAAAAAAATATGATTTAGTATTATTTTAAAAGTTTATGTCTGAAAATTTGGTTTTCATAAAGAAAAGTGAAACCACAGTAAGACAATATAATCATTACAATTGCAGCATATCGTCAGAAGAAGCTTTGTGAAAATGAAATAGCAGCGTTTCTTTCTATTTCTCCGAAATCTGTAATTCCCTTACAATCAGTAAAAGCAAACGTATAAAAATTCTTATTGATTTTACACGAATTCAAAAAACTTATGAAAGATGCTTTTGAAATTTAAAAAAGGTTTTAAATTTAAATTATTGAAATCGCAGGTTTTGTGTAATGCGAATATTTAAAAGAAATTCCTTGTTTATCAAAAGAATAAAGAAAATCCTTTGTTTTTATGTTAGAGTTGAATATTGGAATTTAAGTGATAAAAAAAACATCTATCTAAACCAACATTGGACTACACAAAATAGTCAAGAATGAGAAGAAAATTTCCTGCAAATCATGCTGCACAAGCGAAAAAGTAAAAACCAGCATATCACCGCTGTCACAATAGTTAGCGTTTCGAAAAAACTGTTAATGTCCATACTAACTAGGTTACGCCGCGTTTAGCAGCTTTTCCGCCCTACCGCTTTTTCCAAATCTAGCTGAATGCTTCTCGTATACAGTATTTCGTTTATACCCTGTGACTAGGAGCACCCCAATAGATTGAGAGTTAAGCCTCGTAGCGCCCATTATAGTCATAGCTCCTGCCTATATGCCAAACGATGTGAATAGCAATACGGCTATGCTTTGTTTTGAGAACCTGTGCGCACACTGAATCGCATGCAACCCTTACCGGAAAAAAGCGTAAAAGAGAAAAAAAAACATCAATTGTCCAGTCAGTGCCGGCACTCGAACAACGTTTACCCGTTACTGAGGCAGCTCGACACCGTCGTCAGCTACATGGCACTGTTGACCACCCAGCACCAAGCAGTAGTGCTTCAACTCGATCTCCTTCTCGGGAGTCAGACGAGTAGCTCTTTGAATCAGCCATAGGGCCAATACGCGCATGCGGTAACGAGACTGAGAGAGAAGCTCTATAAATAACGAAAGTCTCGGGCTCCGATAGTGAGCAGATCCAAGTTATAAGCTTCGCGAATACGATTATCGGATTTTGATGTGAATTGTTCAGTGAATAAATAGAGTCAATTGTCACATATCAACAGTTATTGTACAAACCCTTTTCAAATTCTTCTCAGTACAGAAGGCTGATTTCCATCAGCTTCGTTGCATTCAGAGCATTATCCTTTCAACCCTGACCAAATAAATAAGTTTTGGTAGCTGCATGAGAAGTACAAGTTACAATCCGATGCTCAGGGTACAAACTGATCTATTATAACGTATCTCCTTGAACAGGCTACCGACAGCTGAGTCATCGTAAGACAGAGAGGGGAGATACTCTCGGTTCCGTTCTGTTTCCATTCAATGCTGATGCAGAAGTGATGACCATTTCTCCCTTCATTCGATCAGCCTATTACTTGTTTCCCTTGAAATCTCGATAATGTGTCTAAATTAATTATTGTTTCTGATTTATGGAGGTCTTGTTAGCTCTTTTTTTATTATAAAATGAAATTTCTCATTGCCAAAGTATTAGCTTTTCCATTTGATTAAGAAACAATTTTCTAACTAGTTATAATTTTTTAAAGTACATTAAATTTTGAGGGAATGATCTTTTAGTAAATAGTTTAGTTTAAAAAATGTCTCGGCTCTTCATTAAAATTTGTCCTTTTCATGTAGTTTCACTTTAATGAACGCTTGAAAGCATAAAAATCTAAGCTTTAAAGCCAAAAGCATCGCTATGAATTTTTTACTTAAAATAAACTGAAACGAAGTAACGTCTTGAAAGTTTTAACTTCTCTAATGACTTTTTACTGCTAGTCGCTATTCATAAGGAACCAACATTAACGCTAAATCCACTGAGAAGAAAATCCTGACAAAGAGCTGAACTTGTTCCATCTTCGCCATAGAAACGATGAAACCAACCGCGTCGTTGCGAACTAAAGAGTTAACTACTGTGTAGTCGCAACACACCGCGCGGCAACGCCCTTTTAATACCTCAAAAGTGAAAGCTCGCGCGCACAGACAAGTGCCACTCGAGTTACGGATCGTTCTCAAGATGTGAGGGAACTTGTATGCATTAAAAAAAATAGGAAGCTCTCCCCCCCTCCCCTTCCTCTTTCTCTCTCCTTCTCACTTGGGTAGGTACATGCAAATCGATGACGATGTATACGGCTCAGCTAAACGTCTGGCTTCTCTGCTCGCCTCCTATGAGTACGATCGTCCCAGCCTTTCTTTTATTCTGAGATGTGTAGCATTGTCATGCGAGGTAAAACAAGTCTGCATTCAACACCAGGCATTCGAATGCGCTTGGTATAAGTATTCTTTTGTGCCGAGCGATTGAGAATATAGTAAAGAGTTTGTAGGTCGGTGAACAAAATTTTTCGCGCGTTCATTTTGGCTTTTTAGAATATGTTTGCATGCGCTTTTATTGCTGGAATTTAGCCTCCTATTTATGTAGAGAGTGCATGCAATTTTTTTTTATTTTCTTAAGCTTCATATTTCTAAAATGAGAATCTGTCAAAGATATGAAATTACATTTTGTGTTTGTTTTAATGTTATTTATTCTCAACAAAGATATACATATATAAAATTTATGTTGCAAACGAAATAGATAATTATTTTCTTATTTTAAAAGCTTTAAACAGAAATTTGAAAAGTTTTGTAAGTATTGCAAACTATATTATACATTCAGAAGTCGGAATTTAATAAAAATTCTTACAATAATTAACTGTACTTGTGATTATATATAAAATATAAGATATCTATAACAAATACTGAATTACATCTGTAAAAATTACAAATTGTTGACGCAATTATGCCTTTTATTAAACGAATTGATATATCGCGACTAATTTTTCTTTAACAGGATAAAAATAGTAGCCCTTTGTCATGATAATCACGTTATCTAAGAGTAAACACTTTCAGTTCGTAATCTAGCGGGAATGTAATAGCATTAGCATTTATAAACGAAGTGTAAGAATGTGTTAAGCTATCGTTCTTTTTCTTTATTTTCCTCCGACATGTTTGTTTTTTTTTTCTCTTTTGATTCACTGAATTTTCTTGATATTACTTACAGGCGAGTTAACTTTCCAGTCATTGCCGGGATTTAATGCAAATGACCTGCCGTAGAATTCTGTTAACTGCTAAAAGACTTCAGCCCCTTGTTCTATTTCCACTCTTATTTTTCCACTTCGAATTCCAGGAATTTGTGAAACAAATAAAAGTTTAATAAAGATGTATCTATTTACAAAATTAAAAAATTGTAGTTTTTGCAGATATTTTAAAAGCCGATGTTACTTGTACGACAGATATACAGTATATATAACTAGAAAAATGTTATCTCGTCGTGTAGGTTTATACTTTATATGTACATAAATCTATCGTACAAATAGCAGAGACGTATTTTAAATTCTGGTTTTACAAGCTTATAGTTTTTCAATTTCATTTGTAGATAGATCGTGTAACTAAAAATTGATCAATTGCTTTACATAATTGTTTATTGCAGTGTTAGCGTGAAAAATGAACATTTTTCAGAGACTTTACGAGTTATGTAACCTTAAATATAATAATTGCAAAATTTTAAGTTACTATTAACTGACAAAGCGAACATATTTACGTTTCATTTTCACATCCTCAATTTGCAAACTTTTTGCAGGTCCAAATTGCCTTTACCATAAAATTGATGTGTTCGCTGTTGTTGTGAAAGTTAATATTCAATTTGATTTTGCATGCCCCATTAATATTCCTATGCTCGAATCACACACACACACACACATACGTATCTCTTGATGCATATATATCGATTAATTTTCCTAACCGTCAACAAGTCTAAACACGAACCTTGCCCCTCCGTCCTCATTCAGAATATAGCGTCCTGGACAATACGCGACCGCCGAAAGCATGTTACGAGCCAAACTAATAACCCTCGGTCCCACCCGAATTATTTATCCGATAATTTATTCGTCATCTGGAAGTCAATTCGCAGAATCGGTCATTCACGCTCACTTCCCGATAGAGAGGGATGTTGGTGAAGAGAAGGGAGGAGAAACACGTCGAACGCGCTGGCGCGTGAGAAAGTGATTGATGGACGGCATTGCCGACGCCGGTTGTCGACGGCTCAAAGCGATGGCGACGTTGCAAGGATCTGAGGGAGGGAGAAAGCTGCAGTGAGATCAGCTCAGCTTCGTTGCCTATGACGTGGCAAGGCCATGCAGCTACATCGTGCTACTTGAAAGCAGCTGTTCTCTATGTCCCTCCTAGGAACTATATGGCGAACTAGTTGTATGGCGAACTTTGGCTTTCGCAGGATTGCTGCATCATGTGTGATGGCAATGCTAGATAAGCGCCCTTAATTCATCCATTAACTATTAGTTTATAAGCCAAAACATCGGCTAATTATTCGGTGAAAATACTGACAATCATACTTCAAATTGCTCAACTAATTCATCCGTAATATACTGTTTCAAAACTGTAGCTTTCAGTACAGCCAAGGATATCTGTAACAATTCGAATAATTGAATTGGTCAGATAAACAGATGCACTGGCTGCAGATCACGGTTGGACGTGCGAAGGACGCGATTTCACAGGTCAGCCATTGATGCGTCACTGATTCGTTCGCGAGAAAATTCTCATCTCGTGTTAAGAAAGAGGTTGCAGCTGCTGTTTACCCAGACCCGCTGAGATTTTCGCCAACTTTTGATTTAGCTGCAAAGAAGAATGAGGGAGGGACCAAGCGTGCATTACTCGGCAGACAGTGAAAAGTCGAGGCCTACGTGCCTCTCTTTCTCTCGAGTATCTTGAGACGCGACACGATTGCTATGGGCTGAAAGTTGCATCCACGCTGTTCCTCTTCGGCCTCTCGGATGAATCCTCAATGTGAGACGGGAAAGTAGAACGATGGGTGGATAGAGAGAGAAAGAGAGAGAGAGAGGCAGCAGTGAATCAAGAGTTTAACAGTGGATCAGCATATTCTTTACTGTTGACCAAGACTTTCTATATATTATCCAGCGTGGCATAAAATTTTTAGTTTTGTAATTTAACGCATATTGACATATTAAAAATTATTCAAAGATTTGTCACTTTCAGAGATTATTATTATTGTTATTATTAATATTCTTACTTCCACACCCAAATAAAGCTCGAATCTTCAGTATTAGTAACTCTACAACTAAGGTGCTACAAATAAGTAATAAAAATATTTCATACACATTAAACTGTTGCTGCATAATTGTAATAAACTAATGAATATAATAATATAATAAATAGAATATAATTTTAGATTTAATTTTTCATCATTTAGTTTTGAGAATTTTCCGGTATCTTTCTGATGCTTTCAAATAATTAAACAAAGTACCGAAAAAAAACGACCTTAGTTAATTTTAAAAGTGCGACCTATAAATCTTCCTCATCATTGAAAATATACAAAAATATGACATTTAGAAAAAATTATTGGTTTACCGAGTAAAACAGTTATTGAAATGATAAATTTATTTCTTTCTATGCTAAATGCGTTAAAGTAGAACAACCCGAGTTTGGACAGATATTTATTTTCAATCGACTATATTTTACTTGCTTACAATATTTTTTACTTGTTTAGTACAAGTATTATAACAATACTTTGTTCATTATGAATGTCAATCACTATACTTTATTTGCGATGTGTTAGCGTCTTAATTTAGATTGCTAATCTTATAGATTTCAAACACAGTAAGGTATAAGCATTTTCTAGTAGTCGCTGAAAATTGAAAAAGTTTCGTCTCTTTGTAATTGGAAAACTCTGTTCTCCGAAAAAACTGGGAGTATTCGCTGCATGAAAAAGTTCCTTAAAGGGTTACTTTGTGAAAGGAATGATCAAACCGTTTTAACCCGTATACACTCTCTTGCTTTGTATTACTTTTCACGAAGTTAAATCACTACGAGGCAGCTATAAAATCAAATAATTATCTAATTAGTAAAATTGAAATTTGTACACATTCTATGAGTTTCTAAGGTATCTTGAATTTATGGATTCAGTCACCTTTATTATTACAATACAATTCTACTCCTTCATCCGTATTAATTTTTAATGAAATTGAACAAATCTTTTTTGTAAATCCAAGATTAACTGGAACATTGATTCGGAAATTAAATGCGACACTGTACATCCTAAAATCATTTTAAACGATTTCTCGAAGCATGCTGGATCTTATAATTTAATTATGAATTGAATCTGTAGAGTTTTACAAGTACCCAAGTAATTTAAAAAAGTCATACTCCTCGTAAAATAATATATATCACCTTTTACGAGAACTTTTATTGCGTGATTTTCTTTTAGATAGTGTTATAACTGCGCATATACGCAAGGAGCTTTCATTAAAAATGGATAAAGACTAGTTTTATACTTTTAAATTAAAGGTAATTAAAAGTACTATTTCTACAAGAAATTACTTAAGATAAAAGAATATGAAACTAATAAGGGTTCGAGCGTAAATTTTTAAACCAAACATCCCTTTTTACTTTGTTAATGCATGATGCAACACCGACAATACTTTTATCCTTGAATTAACAATATCCATATGATGAGCCATCATCCAATAACTTTTATGTAATATTCAATAATTTCTGCTTTAAATTAATGAAAATTTCATGGCATATAGTTAAAATTCATCCTCTCTTACACACACACACACACACACACACACACACACACACACACACACACACACACACACAGATTTTTTCCACGAATATATAACGGTTATTCTAAAGAACATAGAAAATTTCCATATTTGTATTTCTACTGAAAATTCTATTGTTATTAAAATATGAAAAAAATTCACTTGAAATAATAGATTTTAAAGCACATAACTAATATTTGAATTTGTAATAATTTTATTTTTAGTAATGAAGTCAAATCCACGCTAATAAATCAAAATTCATTTATAAAATTCTACGAACGACCGAGAAACTTCGAGCGCAGTCGGGCAATTTATAAACACTTCTGCTTTGATTTACCGAAACTACATATTTCATCGTGAATTCATTTTCGCCTCTGGAGCGGATATTGAATGAAAGAGAAAATCTTTTGGCATCGCTAGGCGTCGCTCTAACTAACACTGGTGTTTCCAAAGATTTACAAATACTCCTCTCTTATCCTTACTCTATGAAATTAAACTATAATAATTAATAAACAAAATCTTGTTAAATTATATAGAATAATGAATTTTGCATAATTGAAGGCAAACATATAAAAAAAAACAACACTGACACTAATTTTAGAGATTACATAGAGCAACATCGTAAAACGGCAAACCTTTAATCAAACATAAACTGTTTACCATCTTTTGTTATTGTCATATCCCGTGGCACTACATCATTAAAGCTTTGACTAATTATAGGGGCAGCAGTATATCTACCTTACAAAAACAGAAAAGGATGATCCGTCGGTCGATTAACGTCTTGTGTAATTTTAATAAATGACGTCGTCTACGGGAGCTTCTCGTAAATCTCGGTGCACTTCGTTCATAATTGATACTGTTGTTGCTTACTAATTGTGGGATCAACGATAGAGAGGATAATGGTAAGTAACCACATATCTACTCCGTTTACGTTATGATATTTTGTACAATAAAGAGATATAAAAGAAAATGTTGTAGTAGTTATAATTTACTTGAAAATGACTTGAAATTTACTTAGATATCATCTAATAGTATCATAAGTTTACAACAATCAACACTTTTTTACTTATAATTCAAAGAATATTGAACATACTTTATGATAATTTTTTTCTATGACAAGATTATCAAGTGTCGTACTTACTTACTATTACAAATTTGAAAAAGTTACATACCTTTGATATAATTGTGAGGAAAATAATTTGTTAAATATGCGTTTTTTAAAATATTTATATGAGTAAAGAGTAGCAATTGATTTAGTATGATTGAACTTTTAATTCCTAAAAATTTTTAATAATTGAATCTGTCAGACCTTTTTCTTTATTAAATGTTGTATCTATTTAATCAAGAATTTCTATTTATTTGTAAAAAGTCATCTTGTTAATTCACAAAATAAAATAAAAAAAACATTTTATCCTTCTTTACATTTCAAGTCAAAATTTTAATAAACCAATCACTCAATGTTTGAAAATTTGAACTAAACATCGCAAAAAATAACCTTTATTTTTTTAATCTGCCATCGAGCATTCCCGTATTTCGCACAAGCTCAATCTTTCTTTTGAAAAACCAGACGACTGGAGCATGAGTCACGTGTTTTGTTAATACGCGTCAATAATTTTCATCTGCGTAAAAGCATAAGCAATGGCAGCGACTTCTGCTAAAAATTTAAAAGCCGCAGGCGCGCGCGCGCGGTAATGCAAAAATGTCGAGATTCACATGCACGCGGACGAACGCACGCGTGCGCTGCTTTTCGTTTTTGCAGCACTTTCGATATATGTACGAGCTGGTAGCACTGTAATTATGGTGATTACGCTATCGCTTTCCCTAGGAATGTTTTCGAGTTCGAAATAGCACGATTAGCGAAATCACCATGATTTTTAAGAAAGTTTTCTCTTAACTCAAAGTAAATAGTGGGGGGAGCATTATTTTAATAGCTCTAACTTTAAATGCCTGTAAAAAGAAAATTGTCTGAATAATGAGGGCAATCCTTTTAGACGAGTAATTGAAAATTTTCAAATTTTCCAGCAACTCATTTGAATTCGCGGTTCAGATGAATCTACAGCGTAGCTAGATATGTAAACATCTTTGAGTAGAGATAAACTAGCACAGCTCCGAGCTCGAAAGTTTCGCACACGAGAACACCAGCGTCCTATATCCCTTGCAATAGCCGCACTTGAAGCGGTCCTTTCCGAACCCTGGCGATCCAATAGCCACGTCGTATAGAGAACGTCTCAGCCAATCGCTCGTGACGGAATTAAAAGGGCTGAAAAGTCGCAGGCATCCGGTAAGACCGCTCAACATTTGAACCAAGTAAAGTGACTGTTAAGAAGTGCGCAAGTAGCCTACTGCAGAAAATCCCGAATTTTTACGGGGCTTCATAGTATGAACCTTTAACTTGGTAATTGGGTTGGATTCATACATAAATAAATATAAAATGATAAATATTCAACGAAATAGTACATTATGATACGGGTGTGGAAGGTGATTATTTACCGCATGAGACGTTTTTCGCACGAGCGAAGCGAG
>JAYJLV010038213.1:0-24658 GCA_036873485.1 Torymus texanus
GAAATCCATGCATTACAGTTATATTTTTCACCTATTACTTACAGCTTTTTTTTTTAGCTAAACTTTTTTTACCGGGAAGTAAAGAAAAAATAATTTTGTATACATTTAAAGAAAGTCAGGGTACATATCTGTTGGTCCACAATAGAATTGTTAAATTTATTTAAGTTATTGTTGCTTGTTGAAACTAATTGTATATTATTTCTATCCGACTGCAAGAAGGTAAAACTGTTGTCCCGGGGCTATGGAATTTGTAGAATTCATAAATACGAAATCAATGCGGCAGTTATTTTTCAAGGTGTAGTTATGATGTAGTAGCAAGTAGGTCGAGTAATGTTTCTTTTGAGTCAGCGGTTGAACAACGGGTAAATTGTTAGTAAGTAGAGGTAGTTTCTTAGTTTTCTAGATCGCAGATATACGTAACCAAACGCTTGAAAATACAAATCCTAGAGTCGAAGATGGTCTTTGAAATAATAAAGCATGTGTTTGGAAAATCACACGTGATACTTGTTGAACATTCCCTCTACTTCTTTCGAACGTTCATTCGGAAAAATATTTTCAGTTGAAACAAAAAATATTACTGTTGTTTTGATTTCTCTAATTTAAACACTTTTGTAATTTGTTATCGAAAGAAAATAACTAATTCAACTTTATTTAATAGTTAAACAACATTATTAAACTAAAACTAAAACAACGTATAAACCTAAGTCAATCCTTGTACAATACAAATTTGTAACATATTAAGATCACAAAAACCATTCTATAGACTACAAAACCAACACTTCACAATAACCACACAGGCACGTGTTCCCCCAAACAAAACAAAAAACCAGCTTAACAACTACAGATACCAAACCCACCATTAGCACTGACTATACCCACCGAAAGAAAAAAAAAATTCCCCATCCTCGGCGATGCGACACTTTTTTGCATCACAATACGCACGCGCCGAAAAAAACAATACGGAACGGCGTAAAAAAGACGGCGCGACGCACGTGCGTGCTTGCTTATACACTCGCGAGAGTTCAACGACACGGTAATCGCATGCGTGGCGCGTGTGCGCCTCTCCTTACTGAATTTTTCGCGATCGGCTGGAGAGATTTTTTTTTTTTTTTTTTTTTTGTTCGAGCTGACTGCCCTTCATCTTCTTAACCAACGCCGACGCGCTAATTAGGACTTACATTGTAATTGAGCGCGTTATGGTTGGCTTAGAAAGGAACGTTTTTTTTTTTTAGCGAAAGGGGATCGAAGGTACATGAGTTTATAAATAAATGATGGGTTATGAGTGCGATGGTGTATAAACAAATGATGTCGGTTTGGAAGAAATTTATGTATATTTATATATATGATAACATAATAGTATAATTAGATTTTTTTAAAACGACGATTTTTTTTAATTTTCTTATATAAGTATATGCAAAACACCTCATTATATCTAACATAGTCTCAGGCGATTACAGAACTACTGAACTAGATTGCAATATCGTACGCATCAACGTATAACAGTTAAACTCGCTCCCGTCGAATATATCGGAAAATTACTTACGACGTGCAATATCTTTTCCCTCATCTAAATTAAAAATTCTTCATTTTTCTCCTCGTAGTATATCTACTTGTACAACAACGGTATACAACAAACCCGTATACAATACGACGTTCTACTATACACAAAACTTTATACATTGTCTCAAGAATAAATAATCGTTTACCGTTCACTACGCGCGCCCATAATATCACGCTCGTCTTCGTAATTGTTGCTCGCACGCGCGAGAATAAAAAAAGAGAGCATATAATTAGACAAGATAGAGGAGAGATCAATCGATTGATGCTCGCATCGTACACTACACGTGAGTTTAGCTATGAGCTAAACTTTGTGGAAAGCGGTAGAAGCATGAAAGAGAGAAAAAGTCGATTTCGCGTGCTCGCCGCTTCGGCAACGTAAGTAATTACTCGTATCTCGCAAATTGATTTTCAGTTTGCGCTTTGGAGCGAAGTGCACATCGAGAGATGAAGTCGAAGATCTTTGGTTCTTTACCTGATGAGGTGATTAAAGTGAAGCATTTATTGAAAAAAATTGTAGATTGATTTGGATGCCGAATAGTTATACGCGTAATACGTGTATATGGTTTCTTTTATTTTAATACGTATAAATGGAGTTCAAATCTAAATAAGCGTAGTAATAAGTTTCCAAGTTCAAGCAATTTTATTTACATGATTTTTCTCCCTATCATAAAATACTAAACAAATAAATGAAAAATTAATCTACCCGTATCTATATCTATATTCATAGTTGAACCTTATTCAGCACGACCTATACACACACATGCACATACTCAGCACATCCAGACTCAACGGAAGTAAACGAGGACGAGAAAAAAAAACGCCGGAGTAGCAGCAGCAGTAGCAGTAAAAACTAAACAGCAATTGAAACACAAACGAGGAAGATGAAGAGCTGCCTATATACGTGCGCGTCACGATTTCAGGGTCAGCGTATATATAAACGACGCTGAGCGTTTATATACTCTTCCGATCGAGCTAATTTTTTGTTTCATCTTCTCAACGACCCCGTCTCTCTTGCATGTTCTCTTTCAACGAGACGACGACGACGATGAGGAGAGTTAATTGCCCGATCGCGTCGCGCGACGCGTCATTAGGCAGATTATACGTTTTTGTGATTATTTGCATAATTCGCGCGACGTGCACACGGTAGTAGTTGTATATATGTATATAGGAAGTATGATGGAAATTGTGCGGTTGCTCGTGAGCTCATGCGAATTTTTATATTTTTGATTTGAACGACAACCGTATGGTATTTAATGGAGCTGTGTGTTGGTGTCTGATGAGGAAGTCTGGGATTTTGTCGTACTGTTGTTTAAGGAAAAATTATCTACAGGGATGGTTTGTTAAGTGTAAAAGTATTGAGATGTTTCCTGATACATAAAATGTCGTTATAGGGACTATTATACTAGTTATGGATAAGGAAATAATGAGAACAAAATATGAGATAAATATTTTTATCGATGCCATTGCTCTTTTAATGGCTTTTCTCGCTTGTACAAAAATACTTAATTCGTTATTAACTCTGGGGGGGAAAGAACTACTTCATATAGTTAATGAAGACTATACAACATAAAAGAAAAAAAAAACAGAACCTTCCATCACAATAACCATTTCTGTTGCCCACAGCAACGAGCAACAACAGCACACAACAACTTCACCTGAAAGCTCATGCCAGCAGCGCCATTACTTAGCGTAACAAGTCTATCCCGCTAATGATGAGATTGAATTTGCATTTCTATTTCGACATTATAGAACGAGCGCGCCGTTAAACTTTACGATCGCGCGCGTGCACCGGTAGCACACACGCGTCGTCTCGTTATTGTCCTTATTGCAGCTAGTGTATAGTAGGGAGCGATTAAAAAGATTGGCCGAGACGTGAGGGGCGAGTATGTAAATTGGTATTGGCTAGCAATCGGAGGTCTCGTTGTCATTATGGCGCGCGTTGAAGAGAGAGAGAGAGAGAGAGTTTTCAACGAGGGAAAATCATCAGTCGTGTGAGAGGATATTTTTCATGCCGCGTGTGTGTGATTTTATGGTGACGAGGTGGAATCGAGTCGAAGTCGTGAGTTGTTTTCTTCTAATTAGTATATTGCGGTCACTCGTAAATAAATAATACCCGCTCGAGATAAAAGATTTCCGAGAGAATCGTAAGATATACAAAATAAAGCAAAAATCTAGTGGTTATATAGTATCAAGAAATCAACGTGGGTTTGCACTCGAATCGAGTTTTCATAAAGCATCGAAACCATAAAAACAACGAACTGGTTTAATTCATCTAAAGCGAACAAAAAAGCCATCATAAAGAAATAATTTTCCAAGAACTTGTCGATATTCAGATCCATAATTATACAAGAAACTCACATATATTAATAACGATAACTATATAAAAAAACTCTTCATAAACCACCGAATCTAATTCATTAACTCCCAAAACAACCATGCGAGATGCATCGTTATCAGCCACTTAGCGCACGCACACGTATAGAACACTTACGTCAGCCTCAACGAAAGAGTCGGAGACGCGCCTTTGTTACGCGTATGGCAGCATAGCGCTTATTATGTATAACGAGGTTTATCTCGCGCGTCGACCGGCGAGTTGAGTCTACGCACCGATACGAGGTCGTGTTATGCAGTTACTTGGTGTCAGAGAGGCAAGGGGAAAGTTTTGTGAGATAACGTCGGTTGTTTGTGTATAAGTGGATGGTATTGGTTGATGGGGTTTGTGGAGGGTTTGTGTAAGTTATAAGGTGTGATTTATTTTTGGTACAAAATCATGTCCAAAAATAAATCAAAGCAACGAAGTCAGTACAATCTAAACGTCAGAGGCTGACAAATTTCCAAAAGCCACTGTGCTAGCCGCAGCCAACTTTTGTATTTCGTAACTGACGTACTGACTCAATGACGCGAAATACACATTATAGACGTCCATATCATCTTCGAAACCTTTTTTTTACAAAATTGCTAACCTCTACCCATCAACAAACCTTCCATATCACATCAACACCAAAAATTTTCAATTTCTCCTACAAAATCTCCTATAAGCCTCGACCACTGACAATAAAACCCAGCACATTGTCCACAATTACTCTCGCAGCTTCCAGCACCATACGCGAGTCTACGTCAAAAAAGAAAAAAAAAACAAACGCGCTACAACATCAAAGGCACAATGGAACGCTTTTGCCGAGTGATTTATCCATTGAACGGTTCATAGTCCGACTAATAAGACGAATAATACGAGAGAGAGAGCGAGAGAGAGAGAGAGAGAGAGAGAAAGAGAGAGAGAGAGAAAGAGAGAGAGAGAGAAAGAGAGAGAGAGAGAGAGAAAGAGAGAGAGAGAGAGAGAGAGAGAGCGCGAGAGATCGCGCACGCCGTTATTTTGTCTCGCGCCGCAACCTCGCGTCGACTTTCGCGGAAACGATAACGTCGTGTGGCATAAGTGGCGGGGAGACTCGTGAGAGCTTTTGCACTATACTCTCGAGAGCTTTAGTTGGTGTATACGTATATAATTGCAATGGTTTATTCCGCGAATGTGCAGTTAGATTTTGAACTGGATGGTTAAATGGAGAGATGCAATGTGATTTTTGGAAAAAGTTTTTTCATTTCGAAAAATTACGGTTTAAGGAAATGATTATAGGGATATAACGAAGAGAGTATCTTGTTGTAACTTTGGATTTCTATGTGTTTTATCTGGTAGATAAAAATTGCATGCTTTAATGATGAAATAAAGTCCGTTATTTATGATGCCCGCTTGTGAAGATCGAGAAATGCTTCTTCGCGATGAATCGAAAGAGATATAAAGTTTTATGATTACGACTTTAGATACATATATATGTATTTTTTTTTACGATTTTATAAATTTCAATGAGAATCACTTGATAAAGACGTTCGCGCGTGGTGTAGTTTTTAAAATAGGCTTTTTATCTCTAGACAACAAAGTTTTTCATTTCAGGTCATAATAGGAATTCTATTAAGCTCTTCAGTCGTGAATTACAGCATATCCCTCTAATGTAATATTAATTTACATCTGTATAAAAGCTTATCTTATCCATGTCGTGTCTACCCGAGCATATACATAAAAAATAGGAAATATCACAGAACTTTGACACATTTTGTAACTCAATAAAAGAGCGCATATACATAAATATACATAAAATATCCACGTGTAAAATAAATTTCTTCGATCAACAAAGAAGAACAACAGAACGAAACTTTTCACTTCTCAACAGCCTGCACTCCAGGCATCCTACACCAACATCAAATATTAATAAATCCCAAACGAGAAAACACAACCATATACATAAAGCCAACAGCAGGGTACCTATGCCACAACCACTCGCACCTAATTTCCGGCGTCTCTCCAATCCTTCTACATACATACATACATACATTCACACTCGTCCGTAACAGTACTCGCGCTCTTTCTCTCTCTCTCGTGCGCGCGATTGTACATGTATCAGCTGGCTCTGCGCTCGCATGGAAGACGATCCCCCTCGTGAGTCAGCTAACGCGAGCTGTGCCATACGATCAGCAGCAGCAACGACAACGATGATGATGATGATGATGATGACGATGACGGCAACGGAATTCTCTCTCTCTCTCTCTCTCTCTCTCGTGCGAGCGCGTGAACGCAAGGATGAGTCATACGTTGATGGGAGAGAGAGACATACACGCGCGCGCGTAACAGTCAAAGGGAACGTTATATACCCGTGCGCGCACGCGCGACGCATGCAAATGAACGCAAGCGAGCGAGCGAGTGAGTGAGCAAGCAAGCCTTGGAGTGCTAATGAACGATTATTCTACGAAGGGAATATTTATGTATATGTGTGTGTGGATGTCGAACAGCTGATCAGTGTGTCCCCATGGTATAATGGACTGCGTTGTTGGTTGTTATAGGCGATTGTTCTCGTGGACTCGGGTATATGAGGTTTTGGAGAAAATGGGTTGGATCCCTGCGATTGTAGTAAGAGGTGAAGGGATATCGAAAACGAAGGAGTGTAAATTTGTAGTGTGTAAAGTTAAAAAAATCATTAAAATAGTATAATAAATTTATGTACGACATTGTAAAAGAAATTTTAATTCTGACGTTTGATTATTTACGTTGGAAAAATTCATTTACCCAAGTAATACTGACACAATAAAACAATGTATTGTAAATTAATGCTAAAACCGTTAAACTTGTGTGTGTATGTGTGTGTGTTTCTTCGCTATACAAACGCTTGATAAAGGAAACGTTAATTAAGCCAGTGATAAGAGAAAGATAACGTGCGGCCGACATAAAAATCGATCTCATTCACTCACTCACTCACTCTCATTCCAATTTTTTTAACTAAAATCAAACGCGTCATTTCCTGCCAGCCTATCGCGTGTATGTGTATGTACGTGCGTGCTATCGGCCAATGAAATTCCATTCAATTGTACGGGGGGCTCTCCCCTTTCTCTTAATACACTTTTACGAATCAATATTGACTATTGAGAATTCATTCAGCGGAGGAGTCAATCGTGCGCCACTGCTGCGAGAGTTCCCCTATATGACAATCGACACGCACGGCTACGACGACGGCGAATACTGTGGAGGAAGAGAAAGAGAGGCGAGGCTTGCAACGCGCATCGGACGGTTCGAGAGAGCAAATGGACTCGATTAAAATAGATTCAAATGTTTTCATCGGGCTTGGTGTATGGGAGAAAGAGAGAAAGAGAGAGACGTAGTGTAGGAGTGTGCGACTTTTTTCTAATTTGATTGAATTCAACGGTGGGGATAGTAGTGGTGGTATTGGGATGAAATTTCTTTTAGTACTTTTATTGAAAAAGTTTTGTTATATTGTGTTTTAATACTAGAATTTTAGTATATAAAGTGTCATGAAGATGATGGTTATGAGAAAATGATACTTTAGGATATCATAGCTCGGAATCTATTTTAGCTACAAAATTAAATCCACAGCTTTTTTTTTGTGAATCCAAGTATATTGCAATACGCTGCTTCCCTATAGTTCCGAAATTCCGTTATGTGTATCTGTTAAGATCCAACGAACAAAAAGAATTTATTAGAAAAAAATTTCATTACTTTCACATATAAACTTTGATATTGTCAAAGTGCAAAACTATTTTTTGTAATCCTTTGTCTTCATTTAACAATTTTATTCTATTACATATTCATTTGTACAAAAATTTTAACTATACTTCATTCACTTACATTTAAAGTGTTTTATAACAACTTACCAATTTAAAATTTACATAAAAACTCGAGCACTACCGTACACTTTATCATCCTCTATCCCCACCCAACCGCGTAAAACTCAGTCTCTATTCCCGCACCTTTCTTTCTATCTCTTCCCACCTCCCTGTAACAACAAACTCCTCCTCGCAAACATCCCCCCGTCGCGTCATAAAATCCCAAAAAAAACACTACCACCGTGCGACACACCTGCATTCGCGAGCGCACGCCAAATCAAACATCCTCTCCCATCTCATCCAACACACACACATATGTATACACACGTACTTGTACACACGTACATCGCAATTAAGCAAATTAAGGAAGAAGAAGCTTTTCTAAGTCTATATAATAGCGGACCACCTCGCACGTCTTATTATAGCTCAATCAAACACTGATAATCGCTTCTTCGTGTACGCAGCTTTCTTTCTATTTCTCTCGTTTTGTTTTTCGTGTGTAGCGACGCGCCCCTCCGGATGCACGTAATACTAGCCTGGATGCGCTCAATAAGGCTGGGCTGTGCTTCCGGACTGTGCCGGACGACGACCGCGGCGACGTGCCAGTGTGTATGCAGTGCGAGAGTTATATGGTAATGCGAGGTGCAAGAGAAAGAGAAGGGTTAGGTTTGCATGTGTCATGGTGGTTGGGCTTTGTTTGATTATAAAGTAAGGAATTTTCGGGATCGAGGTAGTGGTTGATGTAGTGTTGGAGTATATTAAATAGAATACGCGTTATGGGTTTGCTTAAGAGTACTTTTTTGTTATTTTCCTTAAATTTTCGATCCTTTTAAATTATCTTATAGTTGTTCGATAGTCCTTGCAAGATTTATGATATCGGATGACAAACATTTTTAAGGAAATGAGAAAAACATAAAATTCAATGCGAAAAGTTGTACTGACTTCGACATCTCCGTAGGAAATAATTATACCGCTTTGAGAAAAAAATATATTTTTTAAATTACTGTAATCCCTCATGACAGAATAAGAACATAAATATTGATCAAACTATCAAGTGCAATTTCCCATGATTTCATTTATTAGCATTTTAGTATGGTTTTTATCACGTTGCATGAATCTCGCGAGCTGTTATACCGTTACCTCATCTACATTCTTGTACTGTAGAAACAAAATGCTTTATTATTTGCACCTTTGAATTAATTTTTTTTCTTTTTTTGTGAGATTACAACTAATTTTAATTTATAATTTCAGATTGCCATTGTGTTATTTGTGCTAGAACCATTTTCTATATACAACGGTCCGCGCGAAAAAAAAAACCTGAGCCGAGGGCAGGCACCTTGATGCATTGCAATAGCTATTAAAAGAAACTTTGCGGTTAACGGCATGGAAAAAAGAGATTAGTTGCAGTGACCGTTAAGACGTTCTCTAACTAGATAATTGCTCGGCACAAATGAAAAGCAAAAAATGTAACTGAATTTCACGTTCTATCAGACGACTGCGCTTTTTATCAAACGTGACGAATGCATTCGCTTTATCGGGACATTTATATTTCATTTGTTGAATTGAATTCGCAGTTTTTCAAGTTAAATATAGTATTCACGTAAAATACTTAATCAACTTTATCTCTATAATATATAAGACTATTACACAGATTTTGTAAGAGAGTTTATGTAAAATATTACAATCTAGTTACCACGTACGCCCATATATTTAAT
Source organism: Torymus texanus (assembly GCA_036873485.1). NCBI lineage: Eukaryota > Metazoa > Arthropoda > Insecta > Hymenoptera > Torymidae > Torymus > Torymus texanus. Next base: position 9,441 of record JAYJLV010038213.1, read on the forward strand.
AAATTATAAATGTACTTTTTGTACAACTTTTCATCACAAATATGCGTAAACTATCTACAATGAAATTATTCAACAAAAGAATTCTGCAACAATGCCTTACGAGCACTGTGCATCTGACACCCCTGAAGCATAACGACTGCAAATACTTCACAGAGAACAAGAGCATATATGCCGCGCTTCCCCTTTTACATCGCATCAGCACCTCTCTGTCTCTCTCCCTCTCTTGCTATGATAACCAAAGAGAAAAAAAGAAACTCCGCGAAGAAAAGGTGCACGCGCAATTGCTCAACAATTCGATAATTCAATAATAATCGAGTAATTCTGCGCGCGCTGAGCTCGGGCGCACAAAGGAGAATCGTCGTCGGGCGTAATAAATAATTGGCCGTCCAATTAACTCTGAAAAGAAACTAGCGGGCCGGAAGCTCGCGGAAGAGAGAAAGAGAAAAACGTCGCGGTGCGCGAATCCGACATGTACTTATTTAAGCACATAACGCAACGATTGCCAGCTTGTAAAATTATTGAAACGAAGAGTGAAAAGCGTGATAAATGTAGTAAATAAATAGCAAGAAGATTAAAAATATACCGTTATGTAAATGTAAGATGTATATATTTTAGGGTGACCTTGAACTTAAACTATTGATTCGTAAAAGATCGTTAATTATTCTCCAGCCAAAATAAAACTACTAAAACGCGAATTATTACATAAAAACTGTATGTCAAGCTTAATATATATGAAATCATGTAATGTACACCGACAATTCCGAAAAGCACTCGCACGTTATATCACGAAAGTCGCGGATATACTTTGCGATATTTAAAAAAACTCGTGTCGCGCGAGCGGCGTATTGAATGACGGCGACACGTATTATACGCATATACACGCGTTAGTCTGCGAAAGGGAAGGTGTACAAACACGCGCGGGGGCCGGAATTTTCAGCGCGTGGGTTATTCAAGTTCATTCGTAATACGATACTGCTTCTGGCAAATTGCGCGAAAATCGTCGCCCCGCGCGTTCTGCAGAGATCACCTCGTCGTCTCTATTTTTGCGACGAATAACACGTTTCCTGCGACATCTATACATATATACTTTTTTTTTTTTTTGTTGCTCTGACGTTTTCCTCTTTCCGCCGGGCGCGAGTATAAATAGAGCGTAGTAAATAGGGAAATAACTTGGATTGATGAATGAAAAGTGTAAATGTACGATTTATACGGTATCTTTTTTTTTGGTATATGGTTATGGTTGTGTAAGGTTCGTGAAGAATAAATATATATTTGTTTGACGATAGGAATATTTGACGTTTGCGCTAGTTTACTTTATTAGTACAATTGAAATTATTTTCGTTGTATTTTGGGAATTATCTTAACATAGAATAAAGCGAAGGAATTCACGGACAAAAATTACCAATTTTGCTATAGTAGCAGTAGGACAGACTCATTTTCTCATAAAAATTACTACTATATATAGTAAAAATTTTTACTTGTTTTGTAATTTTTACAATATAAATATAAATTTTTATTATAAACTTCATGAAAATTTGAGTTTGTCCCGCGGCTACTATTAAAAATAGTAATTTTTCTCTGCAAATGTATACATTATATTTTTTGTGAATATATTTACGATATGAATTATATATTATTCTTTTCTGAATAAATGACAAATTTTACTAGAACTCTACTTTTGAAAATATTTCCTACGAAGTTAATAATAATAATCACATTTTTACACCGTAAATGCAATAATTTTTTCAACCACTGTACCGTACCATTACCGACGCCCATCCAGAAATAAATTATCACAACATTGTATCCAACCGCAGCTACAAACAAACACAACCGTTTCATTTACAGTCGACCGAAGATCCACCGGCGTCTTCTCGGATTCGTCATCTCGGATTTCGAAATTCTGGCTTCGGTTGGGCAGCGCGACCTTGCGAGCGAGTTTTCCGCTCTAAAATCGCGCGCAAAAATCGGCACACAATGCAAAAAGTGCTGCGAGGGAGTCGGATAACATTACCATCGCATATGCGCTTGACAATTGCGTAATTCAAAATAAATAAAAAAACCGGAAAGGTGTGTTCGATGAATTGGGGTTTGGTGAAAAAAACGAATAACTCGTTTAAATGAGTTTTGTAGGATTAATGCCGAGTTATTAACTTTTTTATATATATGGTATTAAAAAAATACGATGAATGATAACAATAAAATGTAATAAGATTATGGATGGAAAATGTTTACATGATGATTTTCAGCAATGATGATTTTTCATGTATTTCTAAAAGTGTATATATTATTTTTAATTATGCGCCTCTTTAATGTATTATTTTTATTTAATGTTTACGTTTAGTCAATTGTGCAGAAATTTACTTACAGAAGATATTATTTCCGCTAACCCTGACGTCTACACTATGTATAATTATTCCGAGACTCACACGCTATTGGTCTTGCGCATATTTTTATAAATAGAGACTCTGAAATGTATCGGGTGTAAGTAAAGCGAATGTGAATCTTATTACTTGTGTAACACACTAAATTGAACATTCGAAGCAACATTAATTATTTCAAGGCCAATAACGCTTATACTATTCTCGGTATTTAACATACAAAAACGATAATAAATAAAATTAATAAAATACGTTCACTTTAATAAATTAGATTAATAATACATACAAGAAAGAAAAACAATCTCCCTTACATTATTCCTCGCTCGTTGAACTTAACGTGTACAACTATAGCAAAGTGTCTCTCACTTTCATTTCTCTCTGACTCGCGCCTTCCGCCTCGGGCGGGTCAACGAGTCGTCCTCACACCCGCGCGAGGAGCATAATCGCGCAATTGCAAGGGCGGAGACGCGTGCAATTACTTTCTATTGTCGGGTGCTTTCGTTCCTTCCTCTCTCGGATCTTTTTAGCCTATAGAGTGTGTAACAGCTGCCGTCCGCTCGGTTTATATATATATACATGAGTACAATACAGCGAGTGTTGATTAAATGTTGGATAATGAAGTTGGTTTGTGTTTAAGTTTGTACTGCGTGGATTTTCTAAATTGACAGTGAACTTGGAGAAATTGTAAAAAATTAAAAGAAGAATTTATATACTTCAGAGTGAGATCGCTGTTGATTTTGTTATTCGTAAAGATTAGAATAAATAAATATTATGGTAATACAAAATATCAATTGAAGTAAATTCTATTTAATATATAAGTTCTGTCTACATAAAGTTACTGTAACAACAGACAAACTGTTCCTGAGATTTCATTGTTATCGATTCTACAAAATATACCACGAGTCAATATCAATCTCTCACGAATGAAGAATACTCCTTTCAAACGAAATTACACTTCCTCCGCAGACATCTGAAAAATGACCAATCGACTACAATTCTCAGCCGTCGAACATCACTGAAAAATTCGATTTCTGATTCTCTCGCTTACAGTGTGCAATTTTTATTTTTACGCCATCTCCGCTGTAGTGGCGCGCAGCAGCGTAGTATGAGAGTTTCGGTTTGTCCTCAAGGATGATGGCTGACTTAACTGGATTGGACTCTCGCGAGGCCCCCGCATGATATAAATAACCCGCGCAATAAATTCGCGTGTACGTTTCCTCTCTTTCGTGCGCACGCGCGTAAGACTGAAGAGCTTCGAAATACACTTTGAAGAGCGAAGTTTTCACGCTTTGACCCTTTTACACAGGCTGTCTTTTTTCTTCTTCGTCTTCGTTGAAGTTTTATTAGATTTTAAGTGGGTTGCAGCCGCTTTATTCGTACGTCTGAGGTCTCATGGGGGATTCCGAGGGTGCTTTAACGGCCGGCTTTTGATGTTTCGAGGTTAGGTGGCGCGGAGTGTAAATTCAGTATAAGGAGACGTTTTTAAAAGCATATTCATTTTTAATGAAAGTACCTTAATTTTAAACAAGTTATATGAATACTTTATTTTGTGTGTACGTGTGTGTTTTGAGGTTATGTACGATATGCATCTTTTTAAATTGCTCATTTTTTAAGAATCAGTCAATTAATTAAAGCGTAGAAAGTATATATGAAAACACTTTTACCACCTGTGTATAGTGATCAACTAATTACAAATAATTTTATCATCAATCACGTTTTTTATACATAAAAAATTGAAGAATAATAAGTAACGAATAAATAAGAAAACCAAAATTTCATTGCGTTTACGCCGTATCACCCGCCAACTTTATAAACAAGTTTATTATTATCTTAAAAAGAAGAAAAGAAGAATAATTTTACTTTCATAGGAAATTTATGTCGTAATAAATTAGTTTCATAAAATGCGATTGGAAAACTATTCCTCTACCCGTTGTCAGCAAAATAGTTAGTACTATATTATTATTTTAATAAATTACAAGCATTTATTATAGATAAGAATAATTGCTACACACTTTCGCTGATAAACTAATAAACGAATTAATAAAGACACAACGACATGGCCTAGTAAATAATTACTCTAATTATAAGATGTCAAGCGCCTTAAACGTATCGATTGTTATATTTCAAATCTCTTTACGATAACTACAGAGTCTTTTCAGTCCACGGTATATACATTACTCGCATATATAAGTATTCCATACATTTTAAATGTAAGCTTGCATATTTCCGACGAAAAACACAACATTTTGAAAGTCACGCCTGGAAAATGCCGATTATGTATGTGTTATATAATTCTTACATGTGAATATACATTTGCGTACGTAAAATTTATTCTTTATTCTGCAAAATATTTGTGAAATGCGAAGATTTAAAAACGCCTTATACATTACAGCGCTCGGTTTACGACTGAGTCAAGAAAGAGATTGGTAACTCAACTAGTTATCATATCTGGGAGCTCAACAAGAGCCATCTGGAGTAATGAGTCGAGTGTATGTGTGTGTGCGTCTCTTTTTTTCGCTCATTTTAGACACGGTTATTTATGGACTAATTAAGGATCTTGGCGACGATTATTTTCGACGTTACTGTCTCTGAAGTGTACTATATTAAGATTGTAATCACAGTCAAGTAGCGTTTCAAGTTCAGACGCGTCAAAACAAGCAAATGAAGACGTCTGGCGGTTACAAAATTGCGAAAAACTTGATTAACGTAACTGCAGCCGTGAGTGCGTAAATCAATGTTTTAATGTTTGTTTTATGAGTGAGTAGTAGAATATATGTCGTCCAACAAGTAGCTTAATCAGTTAGCCATTGTACCTCTTTATTAACATGTCTAAAAATTAATGGGTCTGAAGTTTGCAACGTTGGGACGCAACGAAATAGTTTCTCACAAATAAATAAAACAGGTAAAAATTTGCACAATACAGTGAAATCTTTATTTTGATGTTAGGTTATGCTATAAAATGCTAAACAAATGAGAAAATTCAAAATCTAACATATAAAACTAAAAATAAAAAAAATTTTCTAAAGTTTCGTTGCACTCCAACGATGCAAACTTCAAACCCATAAAAATTATAACATCACTTACACAGGCAAAAATATTTTTAAATTTCATTAAGAATTATTGTGTAGGTCAGATGACCTAACTATAATCAAATATGTCAATTTGTAAATCTTTTATTTTATTATAAGAACCTTTAAATTACTATTTTAGCAAATTGGTCTTTTAAGGATAACTTCGACCACCGCGCAGCTATACCTAACTTTCCCAAATCAGCATCCCTGCACTAACCAAAAAGAGAAATCTCTTAACCCAAATGAAGCACTAACAAGAAAAAGCGTTGACTGACCCGATCGAAGACAACCCGGACAGCGCTAATCGTCGTCATTTCGCGTTCCCTGCGTGCGAAACAGTGGAAACCGGACCCGTGTACAGGATGGGATGGGAAACCACGCGGATCTGATAGCCAACGAGTGATATCCTAGAAGAAGGAGGAGTTGGACGATGGGAAAGAATTAATAATGCGAGAGGGAGAATAAAGGGAATGCAGCTGATTCGACGTTGTTGCTGTTGCTTTGTTTCGCGCGCGCGCAAGTTTGCATTGTCGATCGAGTGCATCGTGGGAGTTACTCAGTAGGTGGATGTAGGTTTTCTAGATGGAGATGGTTAGTAGGGTGATGTCGGTTGTGATTGTAATATATTTGCTGTGAAAATTGTGTCTAGGGGCGGGTTTAATTCTGAAGTGAGTGAATGTATATGTTGGGAGAGTATTTGATTGCTGAAGTGCTAATTGTAGATCATTAATTAACGAAATTGAATACTATATAGATATTTGGTGGTTAACGTTATTTATTGGAATTCAGCCATCAGTTTTATTGCAAGATTAAAATCTATCTTAATTATGCAAAAAATTTTGTTATTTTAGTATAAATAAATATAACGATCTGATATTACAATTACATTAAAATTAATAAATATTACCACTCCAAATCTTTATAGTGTCTTTTTACGAGTTTGTAAAACCAATATGATACCTTGACAAATTAAAACAAGTTTTCCCTATTTTAATTTGACAATATTTTCATCAAATATATATATATGAACCAAAATAAAAAACGTTGCTAAACTTTTTCCACATTGAACGATAAAATACTTTCAAATCACTACACCTCCATTCAACGAAACATCGCACAAAGCTCATTCCTCACTGCCTACCTCACAGCTCAATCCGATCGAATATTTTCTCTCTCTGCCTCTTTCTATCAAGTACCAATACTCTCCACCACCGTCGACATTCAACAGCGCGCGCACTTTCCACCGTCGCAATCAGCGATCGCGCGCTATTAATAGTAATTATCAAAGCAATAAATAACCACGCGGCAATCGCCGAATTCAATCGCTAAACGTAAACCGACTCCTCAGTATATATCTCTTTCTTTCTATCTCTCGCTCTCACTCCATATGCATAAATATCGGAGAACGTGCACATAACGGGTCGCCACCACATGGACTATCCGTTACGCGCGTGGCGCATTCGCTTCTAGGGAACAATTAGAACTATAATTTAACGAGCGTGCACGCGCACACGGTAACGACCGCGCATTCTCCTGCGCGTGCGCGCACGTGGCTGTGATCTTCTCAAAAAAGAGAGAGAGAGAGAGAGAGAGAGAGGATTGCTGAGAATGGAAGAGTGTGGAATAGGGTCCTTATGTCGCTGTGCTGTTCCTGATTCGTGCTGTGGTAGTTTCATGGGTACACGTCCGTCTTTGCCGGTGATTGTGTGTCGTTTGGGAAGATCGTTTCTGGTTAGCGCAGGTGAAATGAGGGTTTATGGTTGTATGTAGCAGAGTTTTGTGGTTGTGGATGAAGGTCTAATTTAGTTAATTTAAAAGAATTTTAGTGAAATTGGCATTTACGTTTCGCATGGCTGATATAAAATGGCTAGAGTTCTACAAAACTGTACTGAAAATTAAAAGAGCCATGAAATTTTACTCCCAATAAATGTAGAAGTTATCATACATAATACAATTTATTTTAGGTAAACCATGTCCATCACGCGATATGAAACTAGAATTTCAGGATTAAAAGTTTTAATTAAGAGAAATGAGAAAAAAGAAAACGTTAAATCGATTATTATTATAATCCTTTCTTATTTTATCTTCATGTTCTTGTAGAGTCTCAGACCAATTTATCAAAATGTTTTTACTTTTCAGTACTTGAACCTAATACAACCTAATTTCGAAAAAAAAACTCTGTCCAAATCAAATATATTTTTCTCGGCACACATTATCATTACCATCTCCGAAAAATATTAAGAGAAAAAAAATTATACCGACCTTGGCCATTGGAGTGATTTGTCTGAGGCGACTGGGGTTGACCCTGTGTAAGGATTATCTGACTCTCAAGCTGCTGGAGCTCGGCTTGCAGCTCGTTTAGCTTGCTGTTTGCCTTCTTTACAATCAACGCAACGTCCGAGAGAGCTTTACGGTCTGTGGCGACCTCGCGTAGCTTCTCCGCGCCTGCCTTGATCTTCAGCTCCTGCAGGGGTGAACGTTCGTTAATGATATAACATGTGGGTTAACGTTGTTTTATTGGTGATATTAATTTGATGGTAATCCCAGGTTTTTTTTCAACAAATAAGTAAGGAAATAATAGTAGTAGGGCATTAAACTTTTGCAACATTTAAATTGATGTTTTATTTATATTTTAAAAATTATATAAAATGATTTGAAAATTATATTGGATACCATGTCGCTGAATTTTGAGTAAAAATGGTGCTGCTTATTTTCTTTTATTAAAAGTTTTCAATACAATGAATAACAATGGCTCCAAAATTATAACATTATTTGTTATGAAAGTTATTTATTTAAGATGAGAATTTCTCAAATCAGACAAAATTTTAGATTAATACCTTACTAAATCGATAATCAGTCTCGTAAATTTGCTAAAATGTTAAGACATATTTTCTAATTATATGCAGTGACATTTGAAATTTCAGCAATTAGACACTATTTTTATCATTCAACAAAAAAGTACACATTAAAAACATTTATCGACAAAATATCTCGTATCACGTGATACGTTTTATATGGATTCGGTTCCTTATCGGATATTAAAATCAACCCGTTTGCCTTTGTGTTGACTTCTGTATCTATTAATATTCCAATCACGTGTCACAAAAGCAGCATCAATTATTATTAATATTAATATTGTCGGTAGTTCAATAGCCGCGATTGCATTATATCGATTCGTCGAGTAGTATCATATCGAATTAAGAAATAATTACATGTATCGTACTGTTGTATTTTCGCCACAAAAGGAGCTGATACCGGTTTACACCAGTTTAAGTCTGATCAAGATGCTGCTGCTGCTGTTGCAGCTGCCGCTGCACCGAGAGAACCACAACAGCGTCTTTTTAAAAAGAGAGCTACGCACACAAGTCACGAGTAAATTGCACTCGAAACAAGATCCACCTCGCAAGTATAGTGTAAAAACCAAAAACAATGAGACCAACACGATTAAGTAAAAGGAAGAGAAATAAAAAAAAACAGAAACAAACTTCCACAGTCGGCGTGGATTTGCTTTTTGCAGCAGTCGCACACAATCGGAATTTAATTTTCCATTTCTTGCTCGAAAAAACAATAAGCGACCGCGTATGCTGTCGATAAAACTGTCAGCGGGTGCAGTTCGGAACTGCGCTAAAATAATCGAAAACCCCTGGCAATTATTTACGATTAAAAACATCTCGTGAATCATCAGCCGCCGATGATGATGATGATGATTCACGCTAACGATGCATGAACGCGTACGCTGTGGGTAATCGTAACTGCGGTAGCTCTTCACGCGTGCACTGCTGTTACTCTCTCGTATGTTACGTCACGCGTATCTCTCGTCGCTCGTGTTGCCAAAAGAAACATGGAAAAAAAGCTCGCGCAGGCATGCACGTGACGACGGTGCAGCTGTAGAGTACACGTAATGATAAGAATGTAACTGTTTGTAGATTACCCGAGGTATTGTAGTTGATTTTATATTTATCTTTTTACTTTTAAACGTAAACGGTTGGTTGGTTGGTTATCTTGTGTGCTCAATTGTAATTTGTGATTATTTTAACAATTGTTGTTTAAAATGCAGATCTTTTGAGCAATAAAAGTATAAAGAATAAAAAAATCTTGAGTATAAGGTTTACAACTTGCTTTTTTATGATTTGAAGTAGTAAATATAAACTGTCGATAAAAATGGGTTTAGTATACCCATACTATTTCCCGAAAGTATCATTTAGCATATAACTGACAGTTAAAAATATCTAAAATATCAGTCGTACGAGCGAGAAACCATTGACAAATATATGTTTTTAAGGCTCCAATTAACGTATAGTTGAAAATATACAAGTCTGAATGTTAAATTACGAGGAAACTTTACTAAAGGTATGGATTTTATATATAGAATTGCATGAAGTTAAAGAATTCCCAAAGCTACAGGTATTTTAATACAAGGTCTCGTAAGAGCTGTATATAAATTATGATACGTGTCACTTTTTACTTCGTTTACAAGCTACAAAGTTTAAGTTTTAATAACAGCTAGTATAATCCATAAAGTTACCCGAGGCATGAGAAACATAATAAGAAAATAACTAATTGTTATTGCCCTTAGCTTCTACCGTAATATATCGCTATATGATATTTGAGGAATAATAGTATTTATTATAAATGTCTCGAAAATTGTGATATACTAATAAAAACTATTGAATTATTTAAAGATGATAAGGAAACTTTAAAGCAAATTCCTGAATACTCGAAAACCACTTAACACGTTCGTTATTTAACTCAAATAATTTAAAGGCTCATTTTAAAAAAAAATAGATCTTAGTAAGTTAATTATTCTAATATAAAAAGAAAATTTATCATCTAAAAAGGTATATATTACGATATAATCAAACAATTCTAACCATAACTTTCATTATTTTTCCCGAAAATTTCCTTTACTCTAACAATAAACCCACAAAACGGTAACAAATATTTCTACAATAATCTCCACAACTTATTCCTATATTACGTCTATCCAATATCCTCAACCCAACCTCTCCTATATGCGAAATCCTCTCTTACATACGTCCGCAACAGCAGCAGCAGCAGCAGCAACCTCGAGCGCGTGTACGCGCGCGCCCCGGAGCGTGAAAGTGGCCGGAGAGCCGATCGAGTTTCGCGCGACGGGTATAAATACACATACGTTTATATACACATACACATACACACGTATACGTATACGTTTGTATGTGTATGTGTATGTATGTATATGTTAGTGAGTACGTACCTTGCGAATCTCGCGTCGTATGTGCTCGCGCAGCTCGTCGAGTCGTGCCGGCAAGGGCACCTGGTCACTGCCAGCTACGCCGTACTTGTGCGACAGCTCGTAGAGGACCGGGTGCCTGATGTAATCGCCCTGAAAGCAGAATAAGAGAGAGAGAACGAGAGTGAGTTTAGTTGTATAATGTGAGCGTCTAGCATGTGTGTGTGTATGTTGGTATAAAGAACGGTTAGGAGGTAACGCTGTAGTGTTTGAGTATATAGCTTATATATACTATGTCACGTGCGCGTGACGGTTTTTGACGAGGAGGAGGAAAAAAGAAGTGTGTAAGAGAGAGAGAGAGGGATAGGAGAAGATGGTAATTAGAAATGTGGCCGTTGAGGTTCGGCAGGTTTGGGTTGCGGAAAGTATAGGAATAAGTATGTTGTGGGTAGAATAATGGTAGATCGTATAGGTTTTTGTGCAAATGGGTTTGGGATAAGGAGAAAAATATTATTTGTATGAATTGTTTTCTTTAACAATAATGTGAAATAAATCTGTAAAGGCTTAAACTAGATTGTGGGGTGAATGGTTTGTTAACTATTTTCGAGACATAATCGTTATAATTAAGTTGTTAGGTATAAAAATGAAATCATGACGAAAGCTATTTCGTATATGAATTGAAACAATAATTTAATATTGAACAAAGTCTAATAAATATTCTGAAGACGATAAGTACGTGTAGTAAAGAAGCAAAACCTCGCAAATTCTCGCTGTTATAAATTAAAAATGACTTCATGATTGATAGATTATTTATATTTGAGAACCAGTAATCTCTATATAATGTTACTTCGGTAGATTCTTTAACACATATAACAATATCTATAATTATCAACATTATTTCAAAACATTTGAATCGTTAAACAAATTCTACCATCTACAAAATTGACCATCAAAAGAAATGAATAACGTATAATTCATAAACAGCAACGTGAATTCATTATCTATTCCAAACTCCTAACAGGTGTACATATATAACTTCCACTCACTCACTTTGAATCTATTTTCACATGTTATCTACTAATAAGAACCCTTATCAACCAACCCCTCCTGTTCTCTTAAAACTATTAATAACCAACTATCTGCATCTCAAAACTCAACATCACCTGCTCTTCACATCAACCTCTATCTCCCTCAAACCAATATGACCAGTACCGCACAGCAGCAGCACTATTATTACTATTATTATAATAGAACGAGGGAGCTTATCGTCGCCGGGCTCTTATCAAGGCCATAGCCACAACAAGGGCATTGTGATGTGTGTGTCTGTGGACCGGGCCTATACGCACGTGTATATATGTATAGGCTTTTGTCTTTCGGAGCTCAAACGGTGAAGCGTGATAATGGGAAGATGACGACGCATTGGCGAAGGTGATACAGTTGGCGGTGTTCGAAGGTGGGTTGCGTAAGGTTATGTGGATTGTTGAAAAAAATAGTGGCCAGGTTTTTTGTGAGAAGTGGTGAATATTAGAGTAATTTATCTTTGTAGAAAAGTTTACTATTATCTTATCAGGAATAAAAATTTTTCTGAAATTAAAGTGATATTTAATCAAATGCAGCTGAATGCATAATTATTTTTTTTATTAATGTATCAATCTTTCAAAACAATTAAATAGGTCTTTTGATAAAACGAATGATTGGTTACTGTCAATTATTCATTTAGTTAATATTGAAATAATAAAATCATAATAATATAGAAATTTTTTTCGGTGTAGATAGATTATTCTGGTTCAAGTGACCCATTACTCCATCAAACATTTTGAGCGAAAACAAAAAAAAAATCATTGTTCTCATTTATTGGTAATTCAGAACCGCAATATACAGTCACTCGAAGCGAAGAAACTTATCAGCTGGCGACCGTTCGAGTATATAACTCGCAAGCCGACTTATTTTCGTTCTATCGATAAGCCGCCGGTCGACACACAGGCTCGATCTCATCATCGCCAACCTTCGATTCACGTCAATATACACGAGACCGAATGATCCGCCAGGCATTATTACATAACACTTCACACACAAAAATCACGGAGACAACGACAACGTGTATACGTAAATACGTGAGATACATACCGCACACGGTGTCACACATTGCCAGAGCAGCCGGTGCTTTGGCTTCTTATTCGGTCGTTTCCTCGGCATCCTGCTGCCATCGATGACGGGAACAAAGCGTATGTAGGAAATTTTCGAAACGTCGTCTTATCACTTTGTTACTTCCGAACTTTCACCACCTTCCACACTGACACCCACACTTGTAACACATTTAGAATCACTTACACACGTACACGGAAGCGTAAACGAAGAGAAGAACGATAGATAACCGTATAGAATTGAACACACGTCTATATAGCGAAACTTTGAAGCGAGGAAGAGGAACCGCGCGAACTGAATGATCGACGTTGACTGCGAGCAGAGCAGACCTGTGGTCTTATCTACGACGATCGCTTTTATCGGGGAAAAGGGGGAGAGCGGAGAGAGGAGAGCGCGTGCGATAACAGGCGAATTTTCATCGCTGTTTCGATGACGATGTGTATACGAGGGAGGGGGAAACGTCGAATTGCTCGAAATTCAAGCAGGTGTTGATTGATTTTTGGTGTACTTAGGTTGGTAGGGAGTGAAGTGGTCTGTGAGCGGATTGATAAAGTTTTTATTAAATGTAGATCGTGTTTTTTGACAATATTTTCAAAGTTTTCATTGAAAAAAAAAGGATTGTTGGGTATGAATGAATTTTTATTTATAGAAAAGGTATTTATGCGTATTTATTGATGGTAGTAGGCTTTCCTGGTAGTTAAGAGCTTTGTATACAATATTTTAACACTGATACTTGAATTTTATTTGCTGCTAATTAGTTATAAATAAACAAATTGCAAAAAATGCCTTTTTTTTTAGAAAAAAATCATTTTCCAGCTTATTTTTTGTTCGATATCTATGAAATTTTGTACTAAGGGGTTGATGGCCGCAGATTATGAATCTGGTGTCAGATTTACAAAATTCAAAATGGCGGAACAGTATTTTTAAATTTCTCATCCACCATTTTTGATTTAAAAAATTAAAATTCTGATGGCATATTTGTGCTTAACGACCCCAAAAACTCCCGAGTAAGAAATTTCAAGCCAAAATAGTGAATGAAAAAATATGTGCATCAAATGGTTAAAGCAAGTCGGTTATTTCGCGACTGATAATTAAATAGCACTTTTATACTGATTATTAATCAAAATATTATTGATTTATGAAGCAAATGAGTTTAGAGTAATCAATGATAATTTAATGTTTCCACATCAGCGTTCTGATATCATCGACGTTTAATCAGTTCTAGAATAAAGTGTAGAATAAAATATTTTGAAATATTAATCGGCGTTGCACATTGATACGAAATCATAGTATATAATAAGCAGCGCAAATTGCTTAACTAGACACGTGTGATTTGAAAAATTAATATAATTAAATTAAAAATGTTTTAAATAATATAAAAATACTTATCCTATATTTCATAGTTTTGACTATAATTGGGCATATCTTTTATTACGTTTATACAAGGACAACAATTTACAACGAATAATTAAATTGTAAAAAACGATGCAGCAAAATATCTATAGCCTTGTCTTCATTCTATTCTCAAAAAAGTTTTTTAAAAATAATTTTAAAATAAATTAGCATAGTAACCTTCTCAGAGCAACACTGAATTTCTATGTCAAATTAACTTTTTCATATTAATATTTTTTCAATTCAGAACAACGAATAAGCAACAAAAATTTCACTCAAACAATAAAAAAAAAAAAAAAAACAAAATGTGAACAAACAGCCAACTCGTCTAACACTTCTCTATATATACTCCACGTACAAACTTCCCGAACGACTTCCCTTCCTCGTCTCATCTTCCTCAACACCCATACATACATGCACACGCAATAAACGTACCCAACGAACCTCCGTAAACCAGGCGCGCACGCACGGAACGACGCTACACTTGCAGCACTCACTCGCGCATGTATATACATATATACACGCTATGTACCTATCTAGTATACTCCCGGGGTCAACAGTCGGCGCGCGCTGCACATGTGGCGAAAAATAACGGCTCGCTTGCGCGCGCTCCGCTCGGGTTATCCGTTCGGAAGTGTTCGCGCGCGTGCCGAGGGGATAAATATTGCGAAAAGCAGACGCGGAACTCGAATTGGATGATGATGATGATGATGATCGGCCAAGTGTAGAGAATGAGATCGGAGGATGAGAATTTAAATGCACTGCAGGGAGATGATTGGAGATTTTTGTAGGAAGGTTTTGACGGAGTGTTAGTTTGAAGATTTAAGGGGTCGGTTGGATTAGGCTGTCGATTTGGTTCCTTATGAGTAAAAGTTTTTCGAGGAGGTATATGTGTAAGAAAATTTTTTTTCTGTTTAGTGAACATCATAATTCGTTACATTGCCCTGGTAGAAATCGATTCCATTAATTGACTAATAAATAGCTAGTTTCTCCAGTAATAGCCAAAAACTAGATACT
>JAYJLV010038224.1:0-24655 GCA_036873485.1 Torymus texanus
TGATTATTTATGATATATACTATATACCCGGCTTATATCTTTCACCGTTGACTTATACACACGTCACATAAAAAAAAAAGACAACAAAAAAAAAACGTATACGCCGACTCATACACACGCTTGTGTCAAGTCTTATAAACGCAAGTTTAATCATATATACTCCTTCGATATCCTCAATCGCACACGCGACGATGTGAAACCGTGTGTGTGTGTGTGTGTGTATATATATATATATATATATATATATATATACACACACGCATGTGCGCGGTAACTGACAAGAAAATCCAACATCTCTCTCTCGCTCTCTCACATTCTTTCTCTCGCTTTCTTTCTTTCTCTCTCTCGTAACGCTCATTCCTTCACCTGGACTCGAGGTATTGGCAGTTGAGTAAAGGCCGTTTCAGTCTCTGTCGCTCGCTCTCGCTCAATGACCGGAAACTTCCACTCTCCATACTCTCTCTTTCACTCTCTCGCTACCTATATGTTATAATTATTTTTTTTTTCACTTTTTCACAATTTGTCTTTTCCGATTCGTTCGAAAAGTTTACCGTCATACGTAAGCTGATATCGCATGTTAACTATATATCTTAATTATTTCTCTCATTCTCTTAAATTTTGATATGCGGATATACAAGGATATATAACATAAGATATTTTTCTTTCATCAAATTACATGCGCAATGCATTAAAATACGTGTGTATACACTCCACTGGCGGAATCGGCATCGATGAAACAATGTCGATAGTATAACTAACATAACGCGTGTGTTACACAACTCATACACACAAATACATTCTCATCACTTGAACACGCACTTCGGATAGGGTCGAAATAGCGTGTTAAGCTTCTGCGCTACTCGCACGATACACATACACACACACACACATATATATATTCCATGTACGAGGCTGTGTATAGATATATAGCTTGCACTCGTATAGGGGGACGAGTATATACCTACATACATACACACACACACACACGTACGCGCGAAAGTTCATTAGCGTTGGGTAATTATAACGGTAGGAAGGGAGGGTATATAGGAGGAGGCAGTACGCGCGCGTGCGTGCGCGCCTGCGCGTTTACGTTAACGCCTCGGTGTTCTAATGACATGTGTGTGTGTGTGTATGTATATATGTGGACCTAACCGAGAATATCGCTGCACGCAGGCTCTGGTTAAACTCGCCGATGATGATGCTGCCGTTGCTGTTGCTGTTGCTGTTGCTGTTGCTGCTACCTTCGATCGATATCTATACGTGTACACGGTATATACCGTTTGGACAACGACAAAAGAAAAGGAAGCTCGTATGTGTGTTTGTATGTGTGGTCGTCGTCGTCGTCGTCGTCGCCGCTCGTATTCGTGATGCGTGTCATCGGCATGCGCCACCGATCGTTCCTCGGTGATGCCGAACAGGAGATCGTGGTGACGCCCATTTGCACAATAATCGTCGTCGTCGTCGTCGTCGTTTTGGACTTCCTCGCTAGATAATTTACATAGACAAGAAAGGTTATCGTTAGATCATGTTTTTATAATGTAGATTAAAGAATTTACTTTTTACACTTTTCGAGTTTCCGAGAAAAACGGGTTTTAATGTTCAAACATATATGTACACGGAGAGAAATTCTCTAGTAAATTTTACAAGATACTATTGTAATTCTCCCACAGACTGCTTATCTGACAAATTTTACTATGTACTATTGTAATTTTTTGCAGGGAATCTAAGAATTTTTCTAAGAAACCTATGAATTTTTCTAAGAAACATATGATTTTTTTAAGGAACCTACGAATTTTTCTAAAAAAATTCTTGTAAAAATGCCAATATGGTCAGCCTGTGAGAGAATTACAATAGTACCTTGTAAAATTTACTAGAGAAGTTCTCTCCGTGGAAGATTGGGAGAGACGAGATGAATCGCGATACTTGAATAGTCAATTGACACAGTCATTTAAAACACATAATTATACGCTGGTTTGAGCAAATACATTTCTGATGCTTTTAAAACGAGCAAGAACACTAAAAACGGGTCAATAAATTACAAAATTAGCAATTGTTCAATAAATTCTTCTAACTTATTCAAGAAATTTCTATTAAATTTACGACCATTTGTATTAGCCATCATATTCACATTGAATTTGAATAGATAAAATAAATGATAACTACGATAAACGAAAAAAAATGATGGACTTGTCCGGTTATTCCGGGCAGAAAATTAAAAAAATGAACTTATCTGGTTACGTTTCGAGTGAATTGTAATTTTACGGCATAATTTTTGCTACTACTGAAAGTGATAAATGGAAAAGGCCTGTTTGAAGATACAAAATCCGGGTTTAACTCAATTTTCAAAAAAAGTGGACTTATTCGGTTATACCGGAAATCCACATAATTATATATACTCATATTGCTTTATACTATAGAAATGGTGTGAATAACTGTGCAATTTGCAATCACTGTCGTAGACTAACGTCCCATGCGATTGCGTAGTACAGGATACGATGTCAAAGGGAACGTTATATATATATATATATAGACAACTGGGTATATAGGATACTTGCCTTGAGCCTTGCTGATGTCGGCGTCGCTTTCGCCTCCTCCACGCTGTCGTCGTCGTCGTCCTTCCGCGCTGATGATTCGCTGGCGCTTGACTACTGGACGATTATGTGCGGCGCGGACAAGAGTACCGCCACCGTCGCCACAACCGTAAACAGCGTGAAGGCGAACAGGCAGAACCTATAAGCGAGAATATTACGGTTATCGAATATCTTAATATGTGATAAATGTTTTATACGCTATATATGTTGTTTCAAATGATTAACAATTACTATGTATTCAATGTGAATTTGAATTATTTTCTGAACGATAATAGTGGTTTTTCGGAGTAACTATATAAGTGACAAATTTTTGAAAATCGATTTTATGCGATAAGAAAGTGATAAGGTGAACAGAAGGAAAAACACTATAACTTCATTTTGTCGGAATAACCGTATAAGAAAAGTATGATAATAAATGTGTTATTTAGATACGAAATTATTTCGAATACCAATGCGAATTTAAAACCTCGATTTTCTCGAAATCATGAAAAGTGGGTAATATATGGTTATTCCGGGAAACCACAGACATATAAGTTATCTGAAATATCATACTATATAACGGTTAAGCATAGTTTCATTATTTCAAAGCAACCATGATAAACCGCTAATTCTTAATAAATACCTATAAACATATACATCTCCTCGACTAACCCACACAACAAGATAAATGATCAAAAGAAACACATGCAATTTTCCATTCCCGCAATAACAAAATATAATGACTTTTAATATACCTGTCAACGACCATGGCGGCAAACTTCCAATCGCTAATAATTTCAGACTCGACGTCGGACTTCTTCATGCGACCGGTAATAAACTGCAGCTCCTTCAGAATCGTATGAAGCTCGCGCTGCGTTCCGCTCAGTGGCATCGAGGCCGGCGTCTCCTCGACCGTCGACGGCCGCCCCGACAGTGGTGTGCTGTACACCGACCTACTGTTAGATATTAACATCGTCCATGGTTACATCAAACAATCATATCTACAAGGGATTTCCTAATAATATTGTTCTACTATGGTATTATGGGCTACTAAAAATATCATTTCATTTACCCTTATGTGGTTAAAGGGTGTTTGTGTATATATGTACAAGTGAAAGAGGGTTAGAAATAAAAATAATAGAGCTTTACGTACCTTATGTAGGTAGAGTGCTGACCGCTATTCACATGACGAAAGTCGTCGTCTATGTCTAGGACGTTGGCTAGTAGGCTCTTGCTGCTCCTCTCCTGGAGCTCGAGCTCCTTCTTTCGATTGCTCATGAAAATCGTTTTGCACGTTATTTTCTTACCCGGACGGTCCATCCGTAATATCCAAGGCAGCCATTGTAGGAACACCACCTTCGTCTAAAGGGATCGAGGTGTAATATGTACATAGCTTGTCAATAGGTTTTTATATGTAGCTTCACGTACCGGAATTAAATGAATTTACAATATATCATCCCTTTTGTTAACAATACATCAATATTTTCAACTAACTACCGAATACAACCGTAACAGTCTACACTTCCAAAAAACAAAAACGTACACGAAAAAAAATAATCAGTAAATTATACATTTTCAACAATTGATTTGACTCTAAAGTGGCAAGTTCGTTTTACTTTCAAAAATATCGGTAGAATTTCCATTTTGAAATGTAGAATCTCAATTCTTAAAAAGTAGAATTCCCATTAGTAATCCATTATTGGATGTAGAATCCCCATTTTTTTAAGAGTAGAATTTCCATTGTCAGAAAAATGGAATTATTACTTCACTGATACAATTGATTTTAATCTTTTATTTTTTCCGTATATAAGCATCTTCTCTTACTCGACCCTCAGTTCTCCCAAAACACGTGTCTAATACAAATAAATCAAGTATGCTGTAGCAACCATATAGTACGAAAGTTCATCTCTATAATCTCCTTGTATCGACTTCACCTCCTCTACGTATTCCCTCTCTTCCCACCCTCCCAATGACCGAAAACTCATTATGGAATTCCTGGTCGTCAGGCAGGCAGACAGGCAGGTAGACAGTCAGGCAGGCATCTCTAATCCGTACTTACCCAATTCGGCATCTTGTAATTGTCGGGCTTCCGGTGGTGATAGTTGAGCACAACGACGGTGAGCACTACGCTGCTCGCCACCATGAACATGATGCAGTTGAAGTAAGTTCCTGGGCAAGTCGGCCAGCCACGGAAGAATTATAGATAGAGAGAGAGAGAGATAAGGTGGACGATTAGTTTAGGTCACATGGTAGAATCGAGGTGTTGTCTCTCCACGGAGTATAGATATATTATATATTCATGTGCGTGCAAGGGATAAATCGGTTATTTGGTTCGTCGATTTTGTGTGTGTAAGGTATAAGGATAGTGCCGGTAGGTAAGGGATCGTTGTTACGTGTGCGTTTAGGTTAATAACAATAAGGATAATGGGAGAAGTTTGATCGGTGAACCAAATAACTTTGTTCTAACCTGTAGTATTAGGTGTTATTTATCGATGGAATATTCATAACATTGGTCATTGATACACACTTGGGAAGTATAGAAATTTGTGAATCAATGACGTTATCCCTTGCTTCCTCCGTGGGGATCAGCCTCGATATTGCAAAAAATACACAAAAAAATCAGAGAAAAGCTCGAATCTTTTCATTCGTGATTCGTGGTCAGTATATACATGTTATTTATAGATATAATTTTCCTTATTAGACAGATATTTTGTTTCAAGAACCAACGTAATTCGAGCTTTTCTCATTTGCTAAATGTTTCTATGAGGACAGGACGTTCGGGAATATCACAGGTTTTTAGATCAATTTTTTTTTAATAGAAATGTACATTTATGCCGTTCACACCCTTCACATTCGTCAGAGTCGCACCACAGAGCTCACAGCGAAGAATCAGACTGGAAGAGAACATCTAGTCACATCAAGATATACATCACGTGTCAGACAGTCGTGTACATTCGATTGCTCCCTCGTTCACGCGCGTACATTTCACACACATACATATACACACACACACACCCATACTAGATACCCTTTCAAGTAGAAACAGACACAGAAATAAAGAGCGCGCTGACGATCCCCGGGGAGAATCTTTTTTCTTTTTGTCGTTTGGCTTTTTTTCTTTTATTTTAGCGCTGAGGTAGCGTTAAAATAAGCAACTCACGACTAATCTTGCCATGAAAGACGAAGAAATTTCAATTTTTCGTTTATACCATTTACTGGCGTTTTTTTCTTTTGTTTACAAAAAAACATTGCAGAAAATAAAAGTTTAACGTTTATTTTTTTTAAAGTTTGATGTTATCGGTTAAAAGAGCAGTCGTTCTTGCATAAAAAATTGTTTACTTGCTCATGCTACAATACAACTGCAGAACAGCATTCCATATAATGATTTTTCTTTTATGATTACATTTTATTTGAAATTCTTCGATATGGCGAAAATATAAGTTTCTGCGTTCGCTTTTCCACGAACACACAAGGGAGAGAGATTCGCACCCGGGAAAGTCGCGAGAACATATAGAACAAATGCAACAAAAAAAACACATAGAGGCAGAAAAATAGAGAAAAAGAGAAAGACAGAGAGTTAGAGGGAGAAAGAGAGTGATAAGCAAAGAAAGCAAAAAATGCAAAGACAGAAAAATCAGTGGAGGGTGGTGCATATGTATATATAGACCTATATATATACGCACACAACTAGGGTGCATTATATATATATATATATATATATATATATATATAGACTACTACTAAATACACAAAGCATAGCTAATTACTTACTCTGTGCTCAACGTTATATAAGCGAGAAGAAAATGTCGGCTCGTGTGCATATACACACACACACTGTGGGGATGTACGGAATTATGGGAGAGTACACAAGGGCTGGACTGACGGGATTTTAAATACGACGGGGGCAGGGGGGGGGTGACATTTAGAGTAGATATATAATAATATGCTTGTAAAATCAAACATGCGGTTTTTTTGTTTTTTTTTCATTTTTTTTTGTTTTGTTACAAAGTATAATGTATAGTATACACGACTTTCGAGTCAATATATATATATAAATTAATATGAAAAATTTATGCACGTTGCACAAAGAGTATATAATATATATATAATAAAACATCCAATTACCAACAATCTCATGTACGCAAACAATAAACCATACAACAATGATACAATTAATTATAATAATATATATATAAATCTATATTATAAGTTGGGTCGGGGCGGGGGGTAGTGTATGTATATATAGTATCGAATATACATCGAACTACTGCAATGATCGCGACGCATACACGACGACGAGTTTACCAATATATATATATATATATATACACACACACGTATATATCACAAAGAGAACATCGGCTTCGTCTATACTCAAAAGACAATCGATCTCTCGACATCAGCCTCTTTTCTTTCCTGTGTCAGGATATACATACATATATATATATATATACATAAACACGTACACGCAAGGAGCTTATTATGTAGGATAAGATTTTATATACGCGCCCGGCGTGTGCACACATTCCTCTCTTTCTCTCTCGGGAGAGAGAGAGAGAGAGAGAGACAAGGAGTAAAAAAAAGAAAAAAGTTGTTCCATATCGTATCGCGCGTAAAACTGTGCGAAAGAAAAAGGAAACGTTTACTTATCGTACGTTGATATACGTGCAAACGTGTATACAAGAAACTTATATATATATATAATATATATGTGTGTGTGTACACGCGCTTTAGATAAAACGTTGAGATATCGGCAAATTTGTATACATCGCGCGCGGTGACGTGATTTTTATTGTTGTTGTCTGTGTGGGTATATATGCGGGGGTGGGCGAAAGCCACTATGGGATATAATTATATATATATATGTGTGTGCGCAGTGTAATTTATATATACGATGGTAGAAGGGGTATGATGTCGTGTGGATGGATTCTTCCGAGTCTATGTCACTTTTCAATAATTGGCAAATTTTAATTTATACTTATGAGGCAATTCAGTATAAATGTATATATAGCAGTTTTGGTATTGTTCTGAGAGAAATCGAAAAACATAATGTACATTGCTTTTCATCTGCCCGATATTTCCGCGTATATGTCCTAACCCTCCTATAGTAATTCACTATAAAACTAGTTGTAATTAAAGTTATAACAAGAGAAATTATATAGAAACAAACGATAATCAATGATTATATAAGGCCTGAAAGTATTGTTTACTTAAATTATCATTAAAGCAGATATACGCAGGTTTCCAAGTTAACATTTCATATTTGCATACGCGAAGAACAAGGAATATTTATATCTAGTATATATATGCGTACACTTGAAAATCGTCTGCTGCTTAGAAGAAAACTATTTCTTTCTGATTATCGCGCGTATAAAGAAGAATAATATTGACTCGATTTTACTGTTTTTTTTTCTCTCCAAGTTACCATATCTCGACTATTAAATATATAATACGGATAATTTTATTTCAACTGCGTAATAATTTAAGTTCTCGATATCTTCGTGAAAAGTTGATCAGAAAGTAAAAGGGAGAGGGAAATGGATGGGGAATTGACTTTATTTCTCTTTGGAAACTCTGGAACAGGACGAGGGGGATATTAAGAAAGTTGAAATACGTAACGTAACTAATTTAACATGCAAATAACGTAAATTACATCGTTAATTACACTTTTTATAACGTTATTTTTGAAGTAATTATATAGCACAAGTAAATTAAATTTTGTGTAAAGATGCTTCAGTGCTTTGCTAATTAAAAAAGAATTGTGTAATATCGTTTGGTAAACGAACTTTTTTAATAACTAATGTTTAAGAGCAGGTGATGCGGAGCTCTAAAGTTTCGGTAACTAACGTAAAGCGTCAATATTAAACTTATCACTCTTGGACGAACTAAAAAGATTGTGTATGATGTTTAAAATGATCACACTTTTAAGTCTATAAAATATCGTATAATATGCACAAGAGAACCGGTCACACTAAATCATATAACCTTTTAGAAAAAAAAATTTCGTTATCCCACAGTATCTACCTATAATTACTTTTAGTAATTTAATGCTTTAAAATACATTTGAATAATGATAGAACTTTAACTCAGATACGCGTTATGTAAACTTCATCAATCATCTTTCATCTGTATACAAGTTAATTAGCAACCACGAGGAGTAGATTCATCAATAATGTCTGAGCGGCGTTACGCTTATTAAATCACTATACCACGCGATAACCTCGTAGTTCAAGTTTTCTTGAAATTCCTATTCAAATCCACTGGTTTACTTCATATAAATAAATAAAAAATGACCAAGCTAATTAAAAAAAAAAAAAAAAACATACTAAGAACCCAAAGCTTCTAAACCAAATGTAATTCCTTCTGATCTCAACATCAGAATCTCTCGCGCGAACTGTTCACAGAGCACTTCTAACAAGTTTTAAGCGTTGGATATATAATAAAACCAAAAGCAAAGCCGTCGCCGTCGTTCTGCGCACCTATAGCATGAACGAAGCACAGCACAAACGTGTGTCACACGTCGAATGACCTAATGAATTATTCTCTCGGGCACCTCTCGTCCATATAACCGTTCATGCAATATTACAAGTCGCGCGACTACTCGACGTAGCGCGTGAAACGTAGGCGAGGGTATAGGTGGGGATGAATTCTCGAGAGGAGGCTAATTAATGCTGGTACCCTGGCACAAGCCCGAATTGAAATTTCGATGGCGCGCGCGAGCGGACGCATTAATTGATAATGCACATGGAGGGCTGTTATAGTACAGGGGAGGAGGTTGCGCATGAATACGCAAAGAACAGCTGATGCTATATACGCGTTTTACTCTGACAATGTGGGGAAATTCTAGCAACTAACTTGTTGAATAGTTAAGGAAAAAAAAAGAGGGAATGAGGGAGGAGAGAAAAGGAAAGTTTATTTGCCGATAAGGGTGCGTATAACAAATCAAACTTTATTATATAGCTCTAGGGTACCCAGGAGGGGAGAGGATTAGACAGTATACGTGATCACTATACGAAGAGAGGATAGTCAGAGAGTAATACAACCTCGTTAGCACACACTCTACGAAGGTCTATCAAATATAAGTCCTTGAAATTTATCCCTTCCCCAATTCTTTACGAAAACGACTGATATACTAGACCGTTTCATAATTCATTCCGGTGCGGATATATCCTTAATGGATCGAGCGTCGGGTGTATACGTTTCAGGAAAAATTCTTCGACGAGGAATCGAGGTACGTGCAACATTGACGAGGTAGCCCTTCGTGGAAGGCACAGGTGGGTAGGTAGAGTGGTTATTTAACATTTAAAAGGACGAGGAGGATTGATCATCGGCTGTAGTCGAGGGTTGTAATGGTATATATATATATATATACTTGTTTTGATGTTTTGCATGAACGAGTTGTTGTATAAGTAGGTCATTTTTTTTCTTCTTCTAACTATAATGTTTTATTTAAAGTGATTTTACGCGTACATTTACAACTGGTGTGTATATTATACACACATACACGATGATAAACTTTTGGACATATTAAGCAAGCATTATTAACGTCATCGAAGCGCATTGTTACGGACGTTTTGGCAAACGTATCAAACCGACGTGTAAACCCTTGTTAAAATATTAGCTATTTGACCGACACGAGATATAATCAACCGCATGTACACGCTATATTATACTGTATAGAGTATACTCTTATACATAATCCTCACGACTATGATGAACATGTGAATTATACATCAAGCATATATTACCCGATGACATTCAAATTCTCTGATATTACGCAGCTATTAAGCAGTTACTCTCTCTCTTTTTTAATTTCAGCTGCCCGTATATATCTTTGAGCTCGTACTCGTCATTTATTTCCCCCTTCCTTTTTTTTGTGTCAAAGCTTTCTCGTTCCTCGCAGGATATAATCCGTCTCCGTTGATTTTGACATTTTTGATCTTTACAGTGGCTTTATTAGGATGAATGAAGAACAAAGTGGTACGTTTTCAATTTGATGGATTTGACGAGTAACTAATTGGTCGTGAGCTCGTTCTTTTTTTTTTTTATTTCTACGTTTGAAGAACAGCCACTGATATGAATTACACAGTTTATTTAATTTGAAATCGGCTTTGAATTATTTCTTTTTTCTTCTCATATATAAACATATATATTATGTATATAATTTACTGTGTCAAAGCCTCTATCCGTTTGAAATTTATTTTTGCTCGGAAAGATGACATTAGCGAGTATCGTTCCATTAAACAGTGGCAGCACTGCTTAATTTTAAGCAAACACGCGAATCAGGTTATGTGCACAACTTGCTCTTATAATTGAGATAATTCATTTGCCCCCTTCACACTAATTAGCGCGTTAGCATTTACTTTTGTTTGTCTAAATTGTTATTTATTTTAACCAAATTGTTCCCTCGCTTTACGTTTCAACAAATATACAACTATAAAAGACAAGTAGTGGAACAACAATAAAAATAGAAGAAGAAGAAACAGCAGAAGAAGGAAAATAAAAAATGATTGTTTCCTTAAAGCTTTGTTCGCGAGTAGTGGACGTAGTAAGAGTAGCAGAAGCTTGGATCCACCTGCGATGGTCATCGCACTTAATTAAACTCCGGCTACCTGTACGCGACCTCCTCAAACTCGGACCTTCTCTTTCTACCTCCCCCTCATCTGATTAAAGAGTGAAAAGGGAGACGACGAGCAGAGAGGAAACGAGACAGAGAGAGATGACAAAAAGCTCTCGCAATTTCTCCCTCTTCCCTCATGCGCGCTTTGTTTCCAAGCGCCTGGCTGTCCTTTGACTCCCGGGGACGTTTGTTTTTGCGCTGTGGAACGGAGGCCTTGCGGCGGCCCGCAAAAGTTACTTTTTAAGAGTCTCTGGTCGCTCGGTCAACCATTTTCTTTTTTTTTTCGTTTCTCCTTTTTCCTTTTTTTTTGTTTTTATATACTTTCTAAGAAACGAATTTTAAACTAAACAGCAGCATCTCAATGAATTAATTCTACTGCTATTAGTTTGATTTTGCTTCTTATCTTTATTCTCAAGATGTATTTCTGGGTTATATGCTTGTTGTATACGTTGAAAAAATGCTTTCAGTTTTTAATCTCCGACTTGAGACGTCTTAAGAAAAATTCTAAAATGTCAAGTCCCAAAGCTAAAGAGAGAGAGAGAGAGATAGAGAGAGAGAGGAAGAGTTAAAATTAAAGAAAAAGGAAGTACGACCCGCACAAGTAAAGTCTATTTTAAAAATGTATTTAGCTTTTTAGAATATTTCATGTCTTATACGTATATTTTCTATATACGAAAAGATTATCCTTGATATTTTCCAAAATAATCATATTCCACGAGAAATTTAATTTGTTTTCCAACCCAAGTATTTAAGAAACCATAATATATTTACAACACACAACCGATCACAAACCTTGACGTTGATCGTTATACGAAAGACAAACCATGCAAGTCGAATATAAGAGTAGAAGGGGGAGGACAGAGAATAGAACGCATATATACAAGAGGATCAAAACGAGCGGCACGGGAGTTCCGCTGTTGTGATTTCCACGCGCGTTGCACGCGAGGGCCGCACGACCGCAACCGAGAAATTAATTCCTGCGGTTCTCGCGTACACATACAGTTACACCCATATATATATACAGTCGATCGGTCGTATACACATACATATATATATACGTACGCGCGCGTAGTCATGCCCACCTCAAAAGATAATCATCGCATTAGCCGTTTAACAGATTTCACGCGATCCCGTCGCGTCGTCCTGTCGAAATTAGACCTGTGTGCATATATGTAGACGAGACAAGTGAGGGATCGACTGAGATTTATGGATTATTATGTGTATACATTAATGATCAAAAGAAATAGACTAGGATATGTTAAATGTTTACGTTATTAGACATAGTGAAAATTTTACAAATTTTTTTGCTTGTTATTCAAATAATCATAAAACCATTTGATTTACTAAAACAATGCTGGACGATAAAATTAAGTCCGTTAGAATGGATGTGGACGTTCAAGCACTTCCATCAGACGTTTTTATCCGACCGCCAAGCGGTCCACGTACTTATCCGTTTCCAAAAAGCCTTTTCTGTTTGAGATTACAAGGAATATTAAAAAAAAAGGGAGAAAAAATCTAGGTCAATGAAAGTTTTTCGCTTCTCTCTCTCTCTCCTTTATTTCCTCCTCTTCTCGCTTCCTCTTCCCCTTGTTGCAAAGTTCTGGGAGCCAATTATAATTGTCACTGTGACAGGTTGTTTTTCCTGCTATTTCTTTTTTTTTATTGTTTTCTTTTCACGCGCGAAAACAAACTTCAAGCATTAACAAATGTTTCTCAATTTAATTAAGTGTGCGATTTTGCCATGCTGCAATAATTAAAAGTATACGTTTTCATTTTTTCGTATAACATTTTACCGTTCCAAGTTATAATCAAATAACATTTTCATTTTACACCTTGCAATAAAATTTTATAGTACGGTTGCGCCTTTTAAAAACGTATTTCAATTTAGAGCTGAATTTATTGTATAGATTTTAATAATTATTATTCATTACGACGATTATTAAGCTTAACTTATTAATAATTTTCCCTTGGACCCTGCTTTTTTTTTTCTTTCAAAATCTAATTTAATATTATTTCATTAACGGTGTTTCAACTGAAGTGGAAAAAGTCTCGACATGACCTAATTAGAAAAAATTTAAACACACCTCGTGGATAAAAGTTTTCACGGCATGCGCCGAAAATTAATTTGTATTTTCTATTTTTCTTTGTACGAATTAAAAAAAAAATGTTGAAAACCAATTCACAACTCCTTCCCAACTACGTATACATTATCAAAAACTAAAAATCCGTTTAACCCTACACGCACGGTGATTCGTCATTTTATACATGTACTTACCTTTGTAACAGGTATGCGCGTGCGCGGATGCCATTGTGGATATACTGTAATTACGATACACACTTTTGTGGTATCAGCGGCGAACGCCTCATTAATTTATATTCTAATTGGATTGCATGAGAATATGAGTTGATCCGTCCACCCCTTGTCCCCTCCCCCTTTAATAAGCCGTTTTACACTCGTTAATTCAATGCCCATGAATAATAATCAATCGTCGTTCAGCTTGCACACGCGCGTATATACCATAAAGCTTTGGCAGATTTCAGCGGCTTCTCTATAAAGTTTGGAAAGGAAGAACGACGAGTATAAAGTATATAAAAAACAAACGTATATATAAAATTTCGTAGATTCATCGTTATAATATCAAATGCGTATTGTAAACGTTACAACGGGCTTACCACTCGCTGTTGCAAATGTCAAACGCGTTTTGTGTCAAAGTTTCATATCTCATTTGAAATTTTGATGGGATTTGCGCGTGACTTGTTAATTATACACTAATGAACATTATTTTGGAATAACGAAAATGACTCGCCCGACGATATGATATAAATGTCAGTTATGGTTAGAAATTTGTTTATGACAGTGTATATACGCTGAGTAATTTTATCGACGAACGTAATAATGTATGTGGAAACTGTTGGTTTGAAATAACATACTACTTCTTATAGGTGTTGATTTGAGAAAATTAATATTTTAATATAAGACCGTAAATCTGTGACATATACTTATTATTAACGGCACTACTTAATCATCTACTATCTTGGTCGCCAGTTCGCATGTAGGTAATCATAAAACTGAATTAGAAATTAACTCATTGATATTTATGAGGGTCTCTTCATTGCGTACTAAAAGCATCGCCAGTTTGAATAATTACACATCAAATTTCTCACCAGCAAAGCTCACTATGTGTCAATTTAACATTCTTATATAATAATATTACATAAGAATTTTTAGGTACTGTATGAAATAGAAAATAAATATAAATTGCGGTAAAAGATTTTAATATAAGAGAGATTCGATTTTATAAACCTCAAATAAAATTTAAATACAATCATAAAAGTGTATAATAAAAAAAACTAAATTCAATATGAAAAATCCGCAAAAAACTAGTTCAACAAAGAAGCGATATGGTACGTTAAATTAAAATAAACAATAACGTGAAATATTAATCACTATTTCTCATATATCGAGCTCCTCGAACAAAAAAAAAATCGACATTGGTTACCAAGACCGAACAGTCGAAATTGGATTTCGGAGTAATCGTCGGCAAGAGGCGCATGCGCTTGCCAACTACCCGCGGGACTGGAACGATTATTCATTTTCCGATGGACTTCGAGCGGTTTCACTGATAATCCCGACGTCGACGATAACCTCGTCTTTCTTTCTTTAACCGAAGAATCTCCGACTCTCGAGACCAAGTTTACCTCTTTTTTTTCCATTTCGCCATTGAGTCTAGTAGTAGATACAACTTTTGGATTTCTCAGCGGTCCTCGCTCTCCTTTCTTTTTCTTTTGCAAAATAAGCATAGAATACAAAAGAACAATTTTCTTTCTTCAAGCCAACAGTACTTGACCTGATTCATATCCAAATTAACATTTGGAAAATACTGATTAAACATTTCGGGATTCTAATTATTTTGACATTTTCCATTAAATAAAACCCAAAATATATTGATATTAAGTTTAATTATTATATAAACGTCCCGAAAGAAAACATTTTTTCACTCGTGCAAAATGACGACGATTTAAATTAATTTTATACCCACCGAAAGCCAGAGAGAACCGATCACTTCATCGTTCGAGTTTTCAAGCCTCAAACCGCGAGGCGGCAGCCGCAGCAGCAGCAGCAGGAGAAAGAGGTAATAAAAGCTCTCTCTCCCTCTCTCGAAGAAAGTAATCGTCTGCTTCGAGATTGAAAGTTAGTTTCAGAGTTCAAGGAGAAGGGGACGCACGTAAACGAATCTTCTGGTAAGAGAATTTTCGTCGTATATACGTGCAGGCCAATTACTCACTTGAAATTTGTTTCTATACTCTCTGCGGCTAACCACCGAAAATCGTTGCAGCGTAGCGCATGTAGAGACCGCAATCGGCTCTCGTAGCATCGAAAAGTGCTGGATAAATCGAAGTGTACATATACCAGGTTACATAAGAACGTACGGCATGGTTAATAGCAGGGTAACGAACTAAATTGCTATAGCAGAAAGCCTGAGAATGACGTGTGAGACAGATATAAAGATCTTTTTTTTATTATTACTTCGTACTTTCGATTGGGAGTATGGACAGCTGTGAATTGAACCTAGAAGGCATTCGGCTATGACAGAGATTATACTTTCCTAGCGACGAGAACTTACTCAATGGGACTATATAATCTCCTTTACAGCCGAATACCCCGACAGTTTTTACTTTACGCCGTAGGTGTAAAGAACGCATTTGCGAGAAAACCAACCATCGTTTTAAAGTCACCTTACTATACAGTTGGGCAGGAAAATTTCATTGCATTTCGTATGTATATATACGAGTATAAACCGTGTTGTAACGAGATGCGTATAGTCGTTTCTGACGCTTTTGGCAGTTTCTCACTAGTGAGAACGAAGATGGTGAGGTTTTTACGCCACGTCTGTTCGCGTGTATTTCGTCCTCGGGAATCGCAATTTGCAAAACTCTTTAGGCTTAAATCACGGGCTCCATTAGCCTAGTTCCGACGAGCTTCTGCTGCTGCTGCTGCCACCGTCGCGAAACTGATTCTTTAAATTTGCTTTCGTCTAGTTTCGAAAGTGGAATGAAACGATGTTCGAAGCGTGTCTTGAGGTGAAAGACAGGGACGAGGTTTTGTACGTTAAATATGAACATTTTTTTATATTATCGGGTTTCGTATGTATAAGTTGGTAATTTATGTAAGATCGTTGAAAATCAGCGTTAACTTTGTACATATAAATTACAAATAGTGAAAGATAAATTTTTTAATAATTTTTAAGTATTTTTTATACCTACTACGTACTGAATAATAAATGTTATATCAAAACCTGCGAGTAAATCAATCTCCTTACCGAAAACATCAAGATTAATTACGACGAAGCATGACTTTTACCTTTCCTCAAAAAACTTTTCGTCCGACTTCTTCGAATGCAAATTAACTTAAATCTACCTCGGGCAAAAGGCAGCGCGTATCTAGCACACACACACTCTTTTTTTAAAAAAAAAGAAGAAGAAACGGAACAAGCGTACGGCGAAGATGAAGAAGAGCCTGCCTACGTACTTATACCTACCTACCAACCGGTCGCCGCCGAAAAAGCTGAGTTTAAACAGTAATTAAAAGGGTATCAAAAAGTCATGCGCGCGCCTAACGAGCTAACCGCGGGCAGTCCTTAAACTTTCTCCTCCGAGTGGATAGTCTGGCACCCGGCCAATATTCCTCGGCCGAGAGAGAGAGAGAGAGAGAGAGAGAGAAAGAGAGAGAGAAATTTTCAAATGAATCCCGCGAGACACGCCGTAAAAAGCAAGGAAGTACACGTACAAGTACAAGCGAGTATATGTATGTGTATATGTACGCGCTCCGAGCAGTCCATTAATGACGGATGGTATAAAAACGGACGGTACGAGGGAAAAAGTGCCGTGTGGTCTTTCGATTTTTACAGTACGACGAAGAATCATTTTACGTGTTTTATCTTTGATTATACATATATACAAACGAATATTAAATTGTACTTTAATGGAAACTTACCTTTTAGAATTAAGTTTACTATTCGAGTACTATTTTTCTTTGTGTATTGAACGAATTGCTTAATTTTACAATATCAAGTATAACAAAAATAATCTTTATTTTGATTTATATGTCTAAATTTATCTTACGTTATTATCTTCGATTTCGTTATTTTTTTCCTTTCATCGGGATGAAAGGCGAAAAACATTCTTCTTGGAAATGATCCATACGCTAAGTCTTCTGTATTACGCGAAAATAACGTGTCCATACATGTATCAATTCATTAAAGTGAAAGAAGAGCGATAGCGAAGGCATCAGAGATACCTTAATTACCGAGCTCGTTAACGGAGGATCAAATTTGATATTGCACAACCTAACAGCACACGTACAAGACCAAAATTACAAGATCAACATCTCTGCCTAATAATACGAAACACGGAAGAAATAAATCAGCGTCGAATACTTTGGGATTGAACGAATTTTTCGAATTTAAGCTGTCCAATAGCTCGATGAGTTATTCGCTCTCTTTTTCTCGGAAAAGTTTCGACACGAGAAATAAAGATTTATAAAGTGTTGATGTTATGTGCTGCGTGTTATTCGGCTGCAAATTTTTAACGACGGGTGTTCCATTTCAAATAATGATAGTGTTGACAACTTTACTGGTCATGCCTGACTAAAGCTATGGATTTACTACTTGAACGTCCGTCTAAGCGAATAACAACCTTGGTTGAAATAAATAAAATTCTATTGATCAATTATTATACGTAAAAATAGCCGTTTTTCAATAAAACATAATTTTCAATGAAATTCCAAATCATTAAGAGCATACCAAATTCACAACAGCAACCACTACACCAACGTATTTCCCGGGTTGGATCGTTTCATCGACAAAGGCTCGATAATTTTCGCCAAATTAAAAGTATAATTAAAACTCGTATTAATTATCGAGTAATGGCGGGGAAAAAAAAGGAATACTTCGCACAGATAGTTTTAACAATGAGAGAACGCTATATCGGAACAAATAGACGCGGCCGATGGAACAATAAATCTCACGTCAAAATAAATCTATTGAAAAAACAGTGAGCGCACGGAAATCTCCGTATACGTGACTGCGAGTACAATAGTTCTAAAATAATTCAAAGGTATAATTGAGTCACGTCGCTAATTAAAATCGTTCAATGGAGAATCTGGCGGGGAAATTTTCATTTGGCGAGTTTGCTTTCTCCTTTTTCTTTTTTTTTTATTGAAATTGGGAACAATAGCGAGACAGAAGCGGGACGAAATTGTATAAAATCTACTTTAAAGTGTGGCTCCCGTTGTCCTCTATATATATATGCTTTACTGATACAACTTCACACAATTCGTAAACAAAATATCTTTCCCACACTTTTCCTCATTAATATCGATCTTCTTTTCTTTTTCTTTCTCTGGATTACACTTATCGACGTATCTTTCATTGTACACACAAAATAAATTGTCAGTCTTGCAAAAGAGTATTGAAATCTTGATCTCTCCCTTTATGTCGCTACGATAAAGGGTTCAGCACCGATGGCCATTGATGTACCGCATAATTTCCACATCGCCGTGGCATTTAAATGGCGCATCGGGTGCACAAAGAACTGCAGATTCATCAGCGGCTTACGACAACAAAGATCGGTCCTCGTGTAATAAATAGCCGTCCTGGATGCAAAAGAGACGCGATAAGACGCTCATTAATCTCGCGTACTGTCATTCTTTCCACGCGCTTCTTACTATGTAACCTTGCTTGAAGACGCTGCCGAACGTCGTTGCAGTGCAGTGTTGCGTTAATAAATCAGTATAGTGTTGACGGAGTCGAAATTTTTAGAATAAACCGAGGTTGGACAATGATTCATTTTGACGACGGGAGGATCGCGACGAATGGTATCGATAAGTATCAATAGAAAACGTATAAAA
Source organism: Torymus texanus (assembly GCA_036873485.1). Taxonomy (NCBI): domain Eukaryota; kingdom Metazoa; phylum Arthropoda; class Insecta; order Hymenoptera; family Torymidae; genus Torymus; species Torymus texanus. The sequence continues at coordinate 19,100 of JAYJLV010038224.1, forward strand.
TTCTCAAAAACATAAAGCAACCGTTCAAATTTGAACATTTACATATAAGCAAAGAAATATTTAAAACGTTATTTTTTTGCTACTTCTACTAGTAAATGTGGCGTGAAATATTGATTGACTTCCAGTAATCAATTTTCTTTTAAAAATTTTAAATTTTGACATCTTTTTATCAATAGTATTGATACTGTACGTTTACTTATATTTTACTACTTTTTTCGCATTCATTGGAATTCTCCATTCTTTTTAAACGTATATATTTATATTATATGTATAGAAAGAAATTCCCTCTGCATGACCAGGAGTAAGCAACTACGTATGTACAAAAAATAAAAGAAAAACCATATATTTTACACTACTTTCAAGTTTCTTTATAACCGAGAAAAGAACAAAAAAAAAAACGTGAACTGCACTAGCTACTTCAAAACGCAACGTAGCCTCGAATCATGATAAATGCAAAACCAAGGAGAACCGATAGTCGACACTACTCCTATATACCAAGTCTTTGGGTAAAAACCATCGACAACTGCGGCCAACCGCCGGAACGGAATAAAGCATAAACTTGCTGCAGCAGCACACAGCAAAGTGTTTTCGAAGCTCGTCAAAGTTGCAGCTGAGAGAAGCAGCTGCGCAACGGCGTAAAAAGAGTGGGCGAGCCGCAGAGAGAGAGAGAGAGAGAGAGAGAGAGAGAGAGAGAGAGAGAGAAAGAGGAATAATGCATGAATTACGAGCTTACGTGCCAAGATATACCGGTTTATTTTTCTCTCGAGATTTAACGCTATGTGGCTCTGCTCACGCGAATGAATCGAACCCGGCGACTGGTTTTTGGATAAATGACCGTATGTCGCAGTCTCGTTTGACCGCAGGAATCAAGGCTCTGTTTTTATGCTCCTATAGGGATTTAGAGGGGTTGGTTGGGTTTTCAAAATATCTTCAACCGGTTCTTTTATAGAAGAACTCTTAAAGTTTTAGATGATCTGACTTTTTTGGTTTTGCGAGAGTATATACTTTCATGGATTTCACACATGGTATATGGTTTTTATTAATTTACCGAAATTTCTTACCTAAAGTTTGTTATTTTACGAAAGAGCTTGGGATGTAGAGTGTTGAGCAAACAGCAAAAATGTCTATTCATTTTTAATCTTAATAAAATTATTGGATAGGAGTTGATCGATCGTAAAGTAGGTACTCGGCAAAAATGCAGAGCACGTATCCTTTTTCTATGCGAAGTGAGGAGAGAGGAGAGAAAGTCTGAAAGCATAGGTAGCGCGTGTCATGTAGAGGAAGAATTTATAAATCGCCCAACTTGGAGATTTAGTCTTGGTGATTTACATCTGTTGTATCTAAAGGAATTAGTTTGTACGCAAGTGTTATAAGTAAAAAGCTGAAAGTTTCAGTTCAATTGTTAGTTTGTCGAGCTAGAAAATTATTAGTACTTATAGGATGTATATTCAAAGTGGATAAAAAAAGAAAATATTATCAAACATTCCTTTGCAAAACTTTTCCTATTATATTAGTTAAGAATCACAAGGTTTAATTTGAAAGTATGCCGAACACAGGATAAAACTTGTCACGTACGTTAAAAATAATAACTTTGAATGTTAAAATCTATAACTTTTTACAAATTCTTGCGCAGTTCACTTTTTATCATTTACCAGATTACACGAACGTTTGGTTCTTTTCCCCCTTGTCTCTGATTTGCACGAATTTCATGCCAGAAATTTTTTCCAGTTTTAACGAGATAAGTTTTTTAATGAATTTAAACGATTCCTACACGCGAAACAAACTTTTTTTTTATTGCATTCTTTTTTTACGGTGGTTTAAATTGTTATTAGAATTACTTTTCCAGTTTTTATTTGTACTTTTAATGGTCTTGTTTACCTCCGTAATATTGCTTGTGTGACAACGGCACGTTTATCCATGAAAAATTTAAGAGCTTTTTAAATTGTTAATCCAAAAAGGTTTAAAAGTATGTAAATATTATACACAAGTATAGCATAAATTAAATATTTATTATATAAAGTTATTAAACGTAGGGCATTGATCGTTAAAATTAATTATATTTAATCGGTATTTTTTAAATAGACATACGGCAGTGCAATTTGTCAAATCAAATTTAATTATGTAAGATTTCACTAATATATTAACACCGAATTGGCTTTCAGCCAATGCGTTGGGCTTCAATAATTTCCTCTGTACATTACGTGTTAGATATAAATATCACAAATTCAATAATTATATTTTTAATTTCGTTATATTTACTGAAGCATAGTTAGCGAGCAAATATTTAACAAATGATTTTAATTTTAATAAACTGAACTTTAGTTAGATTTGACAGATAAAATTATTTTTTATTCTCATTACATCGCTACTGGTTTAAAGGTAGAGTTCTGAGAAGCGTTGATTTTTAACCATGACTTTTGCAGTGACATAAATTGTGTATAATTATAAGCGCTCAAAAGTGCTTTGATTCGGTTTATTTTAATCTTCTTACTTCGTATTTTTCATCATTTTCATAAGTGACGTAAACAGTATAGATATTAATGTTACATTTAAAAAAAAACCTTTGGAAACTTAATTGGATTTCTATGCAAACGCAATCTTTTTTTTTGTCGTTTATGTTATATATTAGGTGACATTACACTGAACGCAATCTAAAGTGGTAGGTAGAAGAGTTTGCTTTACCGAAGGACGTGTTCTTAAATTAAAAATGTTAATTACTCTCAATTCAGAGAATTACTCAAGGCTATTTAATTTTCAATCCTTTTCTCCAAAGCTTAATGCAACTTCTGAAGGATAAGAGAAAAAGAAATGAAGACTTTCCAGCTCTCTTTTCATCTCTGCTTTATCAGAATTGCATTAATTCGCAGTAATTTCCGGAAACCCGATCATCACTTGCTGACTTGATTAAGAAAAATTCAAATCGTTAATCGATTTATTTAAGCAGGGACTACCTGAATTACTTTAATCATTCTGTTCAAAAGAAAAAGAAAAATTAAAGAAATATTTTTTCCTTGCCGCTGCACATTCTTAACTTAACATTCAACTGCGAGGAAAATAACCTTCACAAGAGAAAGTATACAAAGTCAACTGAGAAAATTTACAAATGCAAAATTTGCATACGCACAGGCAAGAATATAAGGTGAGAAAGTAAGGACTAAAGCTGACGGGAACATATAATGTGTTTTTACGTGTATGTGTTGGTCACACCAAGATTCTAAGCAAGAAAGATGTTGTGACAGGGGTGCTATTACAGGCTTTCTTAGCTTTTCGCCATTTTTCTTTTTTCTTGGATTATACTAATTGAATGATCATTCATCTTATTATACAGTTTAAAATTAATAACATTACTTTCGTTTAATCTAAGGCGTTAGTTTAGAACATGTGTATAGCACAGACACATACTTTGTTACAGATTTCGAGAAGTGAGTATGTAGGAAAGTAAGTACAGGCGAAATAAAAATTTTAATTTGCAGTAGATTCTGAGTAGGCATCAAAGCTTTTGTAAGGGTTGTTAGATTGTTGTAAAAATCTTTTATCAACTGAAAACTTGAGGATGTGTGATTCAACTGAAAAATAACATCTCTAGCAGTTTCTTTTTTACAAAAACGACAATATCAGCGGTATACTTCTATAAAAGTTCAAACGAATATCAAAAGATCTGACTGCCATTAATATTAAGTAATTTAATGTATAAGACTGTAAGACCGATGTAAAAATTCTTATCAGTGAATCAAAAGATACGGATGAACGTTACTAAATATAACAGTTTTCGATTTAGCGTCAGCTTTCTTTGACTAGATTTAAAACAATTACGAAAAAAGCGCCTTTGGAAAAGCTTTAACTCTGAATCAGAATCTACTGTAAAGGCTAATCCTTACAAGTACTTATAATACTTGCATTTATCTTCTCGTATCTATTTAAATTCTCATAGAAAAGTACCGCCAAATGTAATTTTCCACTGGATATTATGAAAAACTCAAAAGAGCTTTACATTTTTATTCGTGTCGAATAAGCTCTAAGATATTTTTCTGCTTATTTTAATTTCCAAAGAGAGAACTGTACACTGAGACGAAAATATAGTTACTATTGCCATAATGTATAGTGAAAAATCGTTACGACTATATTTTATAGAAAAATTTACTAATAATATAGTTAATAATGCTATAATAATACTAAAATATAGTATCAATAACTAATAAAATATGTATATTTTGACAATTATACGATATAGTATTAATGACTATGTACATTTTTCTCAGTGTAGAAGAGTACCACCAAAGATAGCAGCTATATCTCTACAAAAATTTCATTTATCATAAATTACAAATTCAATTCAAAACTTAAAAAATCAATAACCCTTTACCAATCGATAAAGCGACCCTTTCAGAGAGAAAGGGCAAAGGGGAGGGATGAGAGGGAGAGAGTTAACAACCACAGCTCGCATTGTCTCGGTACATGTGCGACACGCAGCCTCCGCGCGGACATGGCCCCCGTGGCCTGATGAATATTAATTGACGCCCATCCCCTTCGCGAGGATTAGCGCGTGTGCTTGCATATACGCACATTTAGCGAATAGGTGTCGCGCGTCGAATATACAACCGACGCGTTTGTATACATTTGCGTTTCTATATACATATACTATAAGTGCGTTATGGAATGAACGCGGGGATTTTCATCGTAGAACAAGTGTTGTGCTATGAATAAATTTTAAACGTACGTGCTACATATTTTTTTACAGATTACTTCAGTGTTGCTGTAGAAAAAAAATATTCATTTTTCAAAATAAAAAACACACGAATAATCGAATAATATTTTCAACATTTTTTTTGTTTAGCGCTCAGCTAAATATGCATGTTCACGTGAGGTTTGTATAAAGCAGCTTCACATAAACACCGGTGAAAAATTCATTTCCACGAACGTCGCTGTACAATGTATCAACCAAACAAAATCCGAGATAAAAATTTTACGATCTACTAGCCTGTAATAGCATCAGACTCGAGCTCGAAGCATATACACACCGCCTGTATACACCGGTACTAGAATCACGGAACCACGAGAGTCTTAAAAAGTCTCATAAAGCTAGGCCGAAAAGTCCGCAAATGCGACTTCATAACTTGGAGAGAGTCGCGTTGGTCTCTCTCTCTCTCTCTCTCTCTCTCTCTCTCTCTCTCTCTCTCTCTCTACCGATAAAGGTTAAGAACCTACGCGCGCGCACGCAAGCTATCCAAAGTCCCTCTCTCTTGTACGTGCTTACTCTCTCGGTCGTGGCCGCCCACCCGGACTCTCTGAATTATTCGCGTGTTTGCTCGGCGCGCAGTTTAGCCCCCTACCGGCCGATTTATTCATGCGTGCGAGAGAGTGTGCTAGTTTTACACGAAGATGGCGCTGCTGCTGCTACTGGGCAAGACTGAACGTAAAATCGGCCGAGTTTGGAGTATAGTCGTGTGGCTGCATTATACAGGCGTAAGAGAGAGAGAGAGAGAGAGAGAGAGAGGGAGAGAGAGAGAGAGAGAGAGAGAGAGAGAGAGAGAGGGAGAGAGAGAGGAAGGGAGACAG
>JAYJLV010038235.1:0-24654 GCA_036873485.1 Torymus texanus
ATATTACTCTACATGATACCTCTGTATGTATACATGTGTATATAAGAAAATATACTGATAGAAAGAATTCTTTGAGCCAAAGCCCTGTGACTCAACAGTTAAGGAAGGAAACTAAAATTATTAAAAAAATGATGACATTGCTAATAAGCAAGTCAAATTTCATCAAGTATTAGTAGTTAGAGTATTTTCAATACTTTTTATATGTTTTAAATTGTTTAATACAATATAATAACTATTTGTTAGATATTTAAATTAAACGTTAAACAAAATCTTGACAAGCGATAACAATTTCATAAAAAAGTTGAAGAAATACTCTAACTAATATACTTGTTGAAATTTGACGTGTTTATTAACAATATCATCCTCTTTTTAATAATTTTGGTTTCATACCTTAATTGTTAAGTCACAGGGCTTTGGCTCAAAGAATCCTTTCTATCAGTGTAGAGTAATTTAGCGATAAGAACGTCTCAGGACGTTTAATCGACGACGATGACGGACCGAAGAGGTATAAAGGCATGTGTATATAGATAGAAGAGGGATTTCGCAAGACACTATACTACGATAGCGCAGGATCAGCTCTCAGTCGTAATGCGCTCGTAGATATATATCTCTCTTCTTCTCTTTTTTTTGGCGAAGGTGTATTACGTGTGTGTGTGTATGTATATATATATATATATATATACATAGCGTATACGATGGATGATGGGAACGATTGTTTGTTTGGTCAATCGTCGATCGCGTAATCACTGAGAGTCGAGAAAGATGTGAACATTCTTCTGACGTTAGGTCAGGTGCTCGCGTAGATATTGCGATGTAGTATATGGGTTTCTTTTATACACACTCAGCGATAAATCATCGTACCTTTGAATGCCCCCAACTTTAAGATTACATATATATGTGCATCCTTAACATTCGCTTTATTTCCTCACCAACTACGCATATATTCTCTTTGTCATTCTGAAGACGTAGAAACAAAAGACAAGTATATATGTATAACTGCATCTCTTCTTACTCTCTAACTCTAATAGGCTTTCAGAAAGATTAAATTCTTTTTACACGAGCCGTGCCCTTGACCTATTTATCTATAGGAATCCTTGCAGATGAAAGGGCTGTAAAGTGCGTCCACTAGTCGATATCTTTTCTTCTTTCGCTCGCATGTATATAATATATACGAAAATTTATAAACGTCTGCGGTTCTCTTCGTATCTTTATATACATATATACACATATATACACGTGGATGCTTTACGCTCGAGAGCAAGACCAGATACACGCCGCTGACGTAAAACGTGTTTATGTTTCAACCGGCAATGCACGGGTATGTGCATATGTGTATATATAACGTATATCTCTTCGGTATGACCATGTGAATTTTCAGTTGGACTGAATATAATGCAGTTGAATATATAAAGTTGCGCCTTTCGGTGGTGGATGGTTGGCTGTTTGGCTGGAAAATTAAGTTATGTAAATTTATGGATCCGAGAAAATCAAATATGTATTGTGCTGTTTTTGGAAAACAAATATTTATCCAGTAGTTCCGACATTCATAAATTCAATCGAAGCGGAATGCTCTCGTTCCTTGTGTTTTATAGTTGTTACGGTATACGTTTTGCGTCTCTCCCGTGTCTGTATTATATATACATGTTGAAATTTATTCATTTTAAAATAGATCGTATACATATGTTGGTCTGAATAAAATGATACACAGGCTTTTATTTGCATAAAAATACATGTACTTATTGGAAATAATTTTTCTTGATTGAAGAGCTCACATTATATATATATATATAAATATGTATATATGTAAAAGAATAAAATATATAAAGTTGTGTGTGTATCTGCTTTTTTGTATAGTCAATTATATCTGTACTAACCTTAAAAATACTTTTACTAACGAGTTTCACTTCACGTTAAGCTTTGAAAAAAAAAATACAACAAAAAAACACAAGTTCACCAACCCCCGAGCAATTAAAAAAACCCCACGTTCACAAAATATGAACATAAAATTCTGCAACTTCGAATTAAAAGAAAAAAAATGCAACAAAATGCACGCATCCAAAAAAAAAGATAGCCTGCAATCCGCTTCATTCACATACACCTCACATACAGCCTCTTTCACTCCCAGTCCATCCGCACCTGCCGCTCGTTCACTCGCGCTCTCCCGGCGACTTCCAAACAAGGAAGTCCGAGCGGCCGGCGTACCAGGAGCACATGAACGCGCGCCGAAATCTTTCCCACACACCTTTTCTCTCCCTCTCTCTTATACTACTTCTCGAGCCGTAATTACGCCGCGTCTTATCACACGCGCACGGGCGATGTTAGTGTATATACGTGTGTGTGTGTGTGTGTATATTAAGTCCGGTCCAGAATACATACCGCGCCACTTGCGGACGACGAAAGAATTTCGCGGAACAAGCGGCGGAGTCCTTCTATATGTGTGTGTGTGTATGTATGTAGATGCCGGTATGTGTGTTCCCCTCGAAAGAGAGAGAAGGAGGGAGCCGGTGTGTAGATGTGTGTGGGTACACACGAGGAGGCCCCCACCTGGAGAGGCAGTGTATAGAGTGAGGAGGACAGCCGAACGAGAGAGAGAGAGGGAATCGGTTGGCAGACCGCCGGCAGGTGGATTTTTCAAAAGAGTTATAAGAACAACAAATATATTGTTTTGTGATTTATTTTACTTTTTTTTAATGTAGAATAGATAGAATTTTTCTTTCAAATTATTATTGTTGTTTGTTGTTCTACGTTGATTTTGGAAGCGTTGCGCGTACACAGTGTGAGTTAAGGTGTGCTGGAGTGATTCTAATTTAGGTTACGAGTCATTATTCTCTTTAAGTTATATATATGTCGTGTGAAAAGAAAAAAAATTGATTGATTTGACGTACGGGTAGGTCATAATTATCGATGTATTGACACCTGACCGTTACGTGCTTCAGAATTATACTTTATGATCTTCAATGACTTTTATAGTTATTAATTTCTTAGAGAACCGTTTGTTATAACTTTAATTTATTTCTTTTTAAATTAGATTCTTCGATTGTTAATAATAAATCAGAAAAAATTAAAAATTTTAGCAATTCTATATACAAAATGCACTATGCTGAATAATAAAAAACATAGGCCGATTGGCAAAAAATGTTATACAGTGTGTTATGACATTGTACAGACATTTTTGCACAAAGTAGCAAGCCTTTATAACTAAATGCGACTATTAGCGACCGTAAAGGTACGATAGTGTATGAAAAGTAATACAGGTTTTCAGTACGGCTATTTAAAGATTTAATGTCTGTACTTATGCGCCACTGCTGCAGTATGTGGGTAAACAATTTACCGTACTTTTACATTCATAAAATCGTTTATTGTATCATAACACTTGAGCCTATAACGTTTATTTCAACATGCGACAGTCAAGTCTAAATTAAAACTATGAATTAAAAGCTTCATAGATAACGTTTAAAGTAGACGGTTTCGTTTATACCTTTATTCTGTCTTTACTGAATATATCAGTTTATGTTTTTAAAAAAAGTAAATTACGTATTATTAATTTAAGAATTTCAGGATAGAAATCATAGATTTTTTAAAAATGTTCAAACTTCTATTTGTTTCATACATTGCCTGGTAAAAGTCATCCATTTTTCGCCTATTTGTGAAACGATTTTTCGAACCTTTTCTGGTCATTTTATGGCGAATTTGCCGAAATCGCCATTAAATGGCTAGAAAACACTCCAAAAATCATTTCCAAAATGGGAGATAAATGGACAATTTCCAGTAAGGTTGTTTAAAAAAACATTTCTGTTTTCAATTCCAACAAGTGTTATAATCAAAATTCCAACAACTGTTTTAGGTTATTAATCTTTGTATTCGTTGTATTTTGGGCGCCAACTTTTGTCATTCATACATTCATTCAAGAACAAAATAAAAATTCCATTTCCGAATAACAAACACACTCACTCATCCATATCTGCCCCTTCTACCACCATAATTACCAAACAACCCCAACCCGGCAAAATACACCCGCGCAACCGCGATCTTTCCCGCGACCCTCCACTATGCCGATCTTGCCGTCTTCTCCCGCGCTCGCGCGCCTTCTATTCCTCTCGTAACGCTCGCTATATATACTCTGACGTGGAACATATCCCGCGCCGTTTCTCTCTCTCTCTCTCTCTCTCTCTCTCTCTCTCTCTCCTGCTATCTACCGTACACACTCACTACTATATATCTATATACATACATACCACCTCCACTTCGACCGCGCTTGCTTACCTGCACGCTCGCTCTCGAATGGCGCCCAACCGCCTCTTAGACGAGGACAGCGCTATACCCTCTCCCTATATCCACGAGTGAGACAGCGCTCTATACGTACAACACTGTACAGTGCTCTATACAGAGAGAGAGAGAGAGAGTAGCGCGAGCGAGCGAACACGCAGGGGGGCCGCATACACTGTAGTACGCGTTCGCCAGGTGAGCTCAACTCTCATTGGTTAATTCCGACCGATCTACCAACCGATTGGTAGATCTAATGGCTAGCAGGCAGGCAATCTCAGCGTAGTCGCTGCTGCCCCGTCAGTTTGACTTACCTTGGCCGGTCGGCCGGACGGCGCGTCTAAACTCTCCTGCTTATCGCTCGCGTATGTGTATATATGTATGTATACGTATATATTTCACAGGGGGATAACGACTACAACGACGTCTCACCTGGGGGGCGAGCACGCGGACATCTTTTGCCGAATTGTGTGTGTGTGTGTGTCTGTTGTCTCTCGTACCTGTTTTATATATGTATATATAGCTATATATATGTGGAGTGCAGTGTGTATATGCACGCGGAGTGGAGCAGAGGAGAGCAACAGATCTGTGGCAAAGTGCAGGTCGAGAGAGCGAGCGCGCGCGCGCTCCGACGCTCTCTGAGCCAGTGTATATAAGTATATAAGGAGAGGGAGAGAGAGAGAGAGAGAGAACCGTGCAGCACGGCGGCCATTCCAGGTTGTATGCTGTGTGTGCTGTGCTGCTGCTGCCCGACCGCCACCGCCGCCGCCGCTGCTGCTGCTGATGTGAACCAGGAGGGTATTCCGCGAAGTGAATTTCGTACGTTGACGTGGAGGAGTAAGTGAGTGAGAGAGAGAGAGAGAGAGTAGGTAGTGAGTGTTTGTGTGGTCTCTTCTTACACTTTGGAGCGGAGGGGAATAAAAGAGAGAGAAGCAGAGTAGTGCAGTGCCGCCCCGCGTGTGTAATATTTTATATGTATATGTTATGTGTATAATACAGTGTGGTGTGGAGGAGATTTAGTGCGGTATATATATATGTAATATAATAATATTATAATAGAAGAGATAGAGAGAGAGAGTAAGAGAGAAAGATAAAAGTGAACAGTGCAACAACAACGGAGACGGCAACGATAGAAGGAGCAGTATCAGCAGAACTGGAGAAAGCTCGAAATCTGGATTACACGGGCGACCCGGGAATCGCGGACAAGATTCTGCCGGTTCATAAAAAAGGTATGTACACGCGTGTAGGGGTAGCGATTCGTGATTATATAACAATGTGATGGTTTTGATCGGCAGCGGTGATAACGAATTTCGCCGTGGGATAGTACTGGAGATTTCAACGGGCGAGGGAATGGGGTGCAGGATTCGGGGGTAAGGGTTGAAACGTATAGACGTGAAGTATGTGGTAGTTAGTTTTCGTAGAGCAAACAGAACCAATGAAACAGAAAAATGAATAAAGTAATGCACGTTAACACATACACATATACAAGTATAAGTAAATATACATGACTGAGTATTTGTATAAACGATATGGTATATATGAGCGTATATAAAATTTACCAAGCGTATCTTTACCTCGTTTCTTGTGCTGAATACCACAGCGAACGCGGAAAAATTATTACTTTCTGTCTCAGGCATCATCCTCATTACTTGGTTTTCTCCTCTCGAATTATATCATTTTATAACTTTAAAAAGTAAACATCTAAACCCGGAGGCACACTGAAGCTATTTATATATACTATATAAAAGCAGCCCTAGCAAAAACATCCTCGCCTAAAAAATAAAAAAAAAACAACCACGCGCCTCTTTCAAAAGATTCGGTACGGTTGAATGCATTTCTCCCTCGTTGGGCGCCACTAATAGATCATTTTAAAAAGGCTCGGTAACCACTAATAGACTTGGGACGTCGATAATGGAGGTTTTTTGAGAGAAAAAAAAATGTAAGTTACCTCACGAACGTGAGATGAAAACGTCAGAGAACGCGGTGAATGACATATACGTAAATAATGTTGTCGTAGTCCGATTAGAATAGACGTGTTATATATATACGACGATGGATATCTCCGCTGCGCTGTGTTATTTTCAACTTCTGTATGAAAAAGATTAAAAAGCACGAGCCGCCGCGCCGGTGTGCGTAATATTACGCGGCATTCGAGTAAAAAAGAAAAATGTTTAAATAATCAAATGTGTATGTATATCTGTGTGTGTGTGTGTGACACTTTCGCTAACCGGTTTTCATGTTATTGCTCCGGTACACGTCTCGAAGTGCAAACGTCTTCCGCTAATACTCGTATGTACATTTATATATTTATGAATATCAGAAGGATCATAAGGAACGCGTAATTTAAAAAGAAGAGAAGAGTATCGGGGAAAAAGGTAAACAAATCGTGCACGCATAAGTAAGTGCATAGTCGTCGCGTTATCAGTCGTACGCGAGAGGAACAGTTATATGTGCGCGAATTTTATATGAAAATGGCGGATTGCCCGGTTTATATAAATATTTAGTAGAATAATTTACGATACTTGGTTACGGGATAAACGTTTATTATATATAACATTGATTTTCCCGGATTTCGCGTATATAAAACGATTTTCCAAGCCTGCGCGCATATAAATATTTACCGCCCGTTATCAATATTTAGTGGGTTATAAAAATATATATCCGAGTCGTAGAATTCGCGTTAAATAACAAATCCTTTCGGAGATATACCCTTGAGTTAATTAGTATACGTAATTTATAACATAGTTAAGTTGAAATACGCCGTGGCAGCTACGAATTAAATGCGAAATTTTAATATCTTAATTGTCTCTCGTATATATAACGTTGCGTTGTGGCGGTAAGAATTTACTAGCGATTTTTATATCTGGAATGTCTTACCACGCAATCTAATGTATTCTCTAGAGCCGGTACAGCTGATTAAAAATTCCACGACGCCAGCTGTTCGATGAGTCACTATGATAATAGAAAGAAGTCACTTGTATTTACATTATAAACTTATAGCGATATCATATATATCTAGCCACTTTTCTATACTATATCGTCTGTATTTAAGTATATTTAATTTCCCGAAAAGTAGATATTTCTGTATACGATTGTACGTTATTATTAAATTCGAGAGATACATATATTTATACTTTATAGTATAAAATTTATGAAGAATTTTTTTAATTAAATTAATTATTTATTACTAAGGAATGCGTGAAACGGGCCACATATATTATAGATTAAATATTAATGACATTTAATTCAGTTAAAAAGACTTTAATGTGAATTTATATATTATATGCGAACGATAAACAAGATTCATTTTTAATTTTATAATGTATTCGACAATAATACTTCGATTTTCATAAATAATTTATTTAATGACTAATAATAATTTGTTTAATAAAAATAATAAAATGATTTATTACAATTAAAATATTTTTTTAATATGAAAACATAAAATTTCTTTTACAAACATTAATTCATAAAAAGAAACACTATATTCACATACACAAACAAAAATAACCATCGAATCAACAAAATCTGTATAAAATTTACAAACAATCGTTTATATATCATCCCTACTACGAAAATCCGTATCACGCCCGACGCACACACCCAAGCATTCCTTAACCATCCGGTAAAAAAAAAGAAAAAATCAACTCCGCACAGACCGTGTAAAAAGCAACAGTCTACCTCTGCCCTACGCACAAATATCCCCTCTAACACACACTCGCGTCCGAAAAAAATCACACTCTCTCTCTCCTGCGTGCAAAATCGCGCATCTTTTTTCGCTTGCATATACACCGCGAGCGCATTCTTCTCTCTCTCCCCCTCTTCTTCAATTCAAATCTCTCTCTCTCTTCTCTCTCCTCTCTTCCGCGGGGCGGAATGGGAGCGCGAAAATATAGAGCGAGTTTACGGTTACTCGGGCGCGAATATACCTACATACACGCGAGTGAGTGAGTGAGAAGGTAAAATAGAAGAGTCCGAAATGACTGGGGCACGCGCGCGGATAACCAGTTTGCAAAAGAGAGAGAGAGAGAGAGAGGGAGAGAGAGAGAGAGAGAGAGAGAGTAGCATATAGTACACACGCGCGCCCAGTTGCATATCTAGGCGTGGCATTGACATTCGACGATATGTAGGCGACGAGCGACTGCGATGGGGTTCTCTTTTCTTTTTTATGCCTTGGGTTGGGCTCTGTTTTGTCTGCGGAGGTGGCCTCATTGGGATCGTATATACATATAGTGAGTCACGTGTGGGAGAGGGCGAGTCGCTATTATTATTATTAGGTAACCGTATGTGTATATAATGGAAAAGCTCGCCGGTGTAGTACTCTACTCTAGAGTATATTAAAAGTAAAAACTTTATCTGTTTCTCTCGCGTGTGGTTGTATAGCGATGGTCGTCGCCGCTTGTTATCAGAACATAGACAGAAGCATTATCTACTTGGCGCGGTCAGATTACATATGATGTGAATTAATTCAATAACACTTATCGACGGTTTTATATAGATTAACATAAAAGTATTGTTGTTTGTATTTTCTTTTTATATTACCGTTTGTTATCTGTACCCGTGGATCTTTATAAGTATATTTCGAGATTATAAATATAAATAAATATTATTATTAACTGGTAAGAGTTCAGAATAAACTGAGCATGGTACGCGGTTGTCGTTAAAAAATTTATATATATATATATATATATATATATATATATATTTTATACTCATTATATTCGTCGTAAAATTTATGCCTTATTGTATCTCGCGCGCGTAAGCGGGTATTTGTCAGGAAATTTATTCACGAGAGCTGCCGGCGTGTGTATATATATACGAAACGGAGTAAAAAAGTTTCTCATAATACCTCAAAAGTCCTTAAATCAAGAATCTCATAAAATAAAGTCATATAAAGTAAAATTTTTGTCTCGAGAAAAGAGAAAGAGAGACAGGAGACGTAATTTCCGTTTAAAGTACAAAGCAAGCTTCTGAAATCCCACTTTAAATTGCGAATTCATTCCTTCCCTTCTCTCCACACCACTCGCGTTCAAATTATGAATAGAACGCGCGTACACGCGGAGAAGCTCCTCTAGACACCACACGCACCAAAAATATTATTCTACTTTTTTCTCTCTCTCTTGCTCACTAACTTGCTCTCGTTCAATTATAAGCTCGACCACGTCATCAATCACTCGCGTGCCTGGGCAACTCTACTTGTGTACTTACATATACGCGAGAATTCTAGATTCGCCTCGGAATCGGAGATCCGAGATAGCGTTCGAAATTGTAAATTACATTTTGATACGGAGGCCGCGGAGACGATAAAAGAAACGTATACTTTAAAAGGACGATAAAAAAAAGAGAGAGAGAGAGAGAACTCGTATGTACGCGTGTGCACGTATCTGTCCATAAAGAGCGCACGTGTATTGTACGTCCTTTTTTATTATATCCTTGGGAGGTAACAGCAGCAGCACGTTTTCTATATACCTTACAGTCATACGTAACGTCGTTTCTGTGCGCGCCCGCGTAAATAGCTCTCTCGAGAGAGCGAGCGTACAATTACTTCATTAATTGGTTCATTAAATTCATTTCGAATGCTTCGATTTAGCAATTTCAGAACTCCGTTGTTATGTTGTTGCGTCGGTACGTAGCTGTAACGTATAGACTTACCATACCACTGTGTATTGTGTTTTCACTCTCTCGCGCGTATATACCGATGTTACACATATTTCACTTTTTTTATATACGTTACATCCTCTTCAGGCGCTGGTGTTTATTACAGCAGAATGTATATCATACTCACTTTTTTTTCTCACAATTGTGTGTGCTGTCAGGGATGGAAATTTAGGAATTGAAAGTGAGAAGGTTACATACATACCGTGAGCTTGAATCTATTTTATAGTTTGTTAAAAGTATTATACGCACGCGGGAATTGGGAATGTGAGTCTGGGAAGTATATACAAGGATGGTGGTTTAATTTTACATCATAATACAATGCTAAATATAGCCAGTGAAACAACACGGCGATGCTTAGTTGTGTTTTACATAGATATCGGTAAAGACTGCGTCAGCAAGTAGTGTTGCTACGACGGGGACGCATGAATAAATATTTATTAAAATGTGTCATACATGTAGAATTTGCGAAAGTTGGATATTATTTAATTTAACAATCGTGGTTCGCGTATATTAAAGAATGAGAATAAAAATTTGCTATTAGGATTAAGGTAACTGCAATACGAGACAAAATATTTTATGATAATCGAACAAAATTATCAAAAAATATTCGACGGTCTTTTCAAACTCTTGTACAACTATCATTTACGCAAAACTAATGCAAAACGTTTTTCATTATACCCAGTTATACATAAACATCAGGCCCAACAATTAAAACCACAATTATTAAAATTTTCATTGATACTTAATCTTTCAATCCACGCATTTCTTATCGATCTCTTCGATAAACTCTCTCTCCCTCTCTCTCTCACCAATCCGCCATCTAAAAATACCTTCGCTCTCTCAAACATTCACGTAACCCAAAAACAGACCGACAGAGAAAGAAAAAAAAATAATCTCCCCATCGCATGTGAAAAAGAAACCAGAACGAAGAAACCAAAGCGCGCAAATCCAGCCTCGCTGCTGCTGCTGCTCGGTAAACCACTTCATCGCTCTAATTTCACGATCGATGCGCGTGCGCGCGAGCTCGAGTTCGTTATCGGCCAACCGAAATCTCTCTCTCTCTCTCTCTCTCTCTCCTTCTTTCTTCTCTCTCGTGGCTGAAACTCAACTCTTACTCGTGAGAGAGAGAGAGAATCTGCGGCGAGAGAGGGATAACCTTGAAAACTCTCGCGCGCGAGCGCGAAACGAGTAAAGAGAGAGATGAGGAGAGAAAAAAGGCAGCAAAGTTGCGGGCGCACGCGCAGGTAAGCCGGCTTGCGAACGCGTGTGCGGATGGACCCCTTTGCCCCTCGTGCAAGCAAGCAAGCAAGCGAGCCAGTGCACTTGCATACTTTGAATTTTAACGGCAGGAGAGAGAGAGAGAGAGAGAGAGAGAGAAGAAGGGAGGAGAAGGTTTTGTGCAAGGTAATGCTGGGTTTTTTTTTCGTCAAGTGACGGTTGGACTATCGTCGAGGTGGCTGAAAATGAGGTTTTTTTTGGTTGGAAAATTATGAAAATAAGGGGTGGCTGGAATGGGAATGAAGTTAGTCGTAGTTGAGAGGTAAAGGTTGCTCGAAGTTTGCGCGGATGGTTTGATTCTACGTTGAAGTTGCGGGAAGTAGAGGTTTCTTTAGAAACATTTTTCAGAATAGTTAGGTTGTTAGTAGGTCGTAAATTTTTAGAAATTTGTGTGGAAAAAGAGATTTTATAATTTTATATTTTTAAATGATTGTCCGAGAGTGAAAAAGTGGTAAGAATTAAATCTTGCTGTATCATGTAAATATTGAAAGAAATGAAACCTTTATTACAGTTACTTTGTTTATAAAAACATTTTTCACCTTTGATTTTTCAAAAGAAAATTTTATTTCGTTTGATCAGACAACATTGCAATTCTTTCTAATGGTATGCATGGAAAAAGAAAGAATTGGCCAATATTAAGTCTTTGTAATATTTCTCTGCAAGTTTTATTTGCATTTCTTGGAAAGATTTAAATACAGAATAATTATCTTCTTTTTTCTTCCTGAACAAACTCCCAACGCCTTAATTATTCACTCTCATTTTTTTCTTTATTCTGTCTCTAACGTCACTTGATAACGCAAGTTTAATTAATACTTTCAACCTTATTTCTTCTCAAAACATTAAAAAATTTCACTTTGCAGAAGGGCTACTTTTACAATAGTTTAACAGTTAATATAAAAATTAAAAAAATCTTTATCGCCTCTTTGATACAAAATCAAACTTCGCGAAATTCAAAATTTTAAAAACATGTAATTTAACATAATATATGCTTGCAAATGGACGCCTAAACCCTCTCTAAAGGATCATTAAAAAGACTTTTAAGTTAAATTTCCGTTCAAGACGATAATTGCATTGAACAATAAATTCATAAATGCCCCGCCGTCAATTTACTTTTATTGTCAAAAACTTGACTCTCTCGCGCGCTCCTACGTATAGGCATGTAAAATTAAGTCTAAACTGCTTGCCTCGAAATTAAAGCCAGCGTCGTAAAACATTTTTACAGGCCCTTTTGAAAAATTTTCACGAGCGACGGTTTTTTTTTCTTACCTCTTACCTTACAAATTCTATCCACTTTACCTACACTTTCGACTCTATCAACGCCAACTAAAACCTCCAAAAAAAAGAGAAAAAAACCAAAACAAACATACGCCCACAGTATAAGAAAGAAAGCATAACAGCAACCTATAAAAGAATGGCTCGCCCACGTTTAATCGCCGCCGTCGCGACACGCGTATACACACGCGCTCAGACGAAGCAGGAAGACAACAACACATCTGGAGAATCCCCGGCATTCCGGAAAAAGGGGAACTCCTCCTCAGCGACTTTATACACACACGCGTAGGCACGTGCCTTGGTTGCGTAAACACGCTTCCGTATAGTATAGTGTCATTAGCGCCTCTTATAGCTCGCACACGAGAAAAGTCAGCTTACATCGTATAGCAGCGCGATTCAATTGAGCATAGGTCGCTTAATTGGTCCCCACGTCGAACCAGCTTGAATGTTTAATAAGGCTGAGAAGTTGATGTTTCATGTGGGTGTAGGTGTGGTTGTGCGAGCAGTTCGGAGTTTGGATTCCGATGGGCGAGGCGCGAGGTGAGAAGGAGAGAGTATGGGAATTTATAGGCGTGATGTATAGGGAATTCGCCTCGCGTGTGTACGGTTTGCTCTGGATTTCTCTTTTTTTCGGTGTGGTTTTTGGAATTGGAGAAAAGAGAAAATTTCGAAAACGGGTGAAAAAGAGAAAATGTGTCCCGATAGTCACGTATTTATCTCTGAAGTAAATTGTAATTTATATATTTGTAGAATAGTCAATAATTCGTATGGCTTGTATATTAATGTTTAAAATGATCGGTCACCTCGGCACTTGAAAATCGTTTTGTTCGCTATTTAAACAGTTAAAATTATATCTTTAAATACGAATAAATCCCTGAACTCTATCACCTTTTCAATTTACCAATGAACTCTATCACCCTTTCAATTTACTAATTTTTCAAAATACCTTAAAAATCTATTTCTATTACACTTTAATTCTCAAACATCGATAAAAAGTAAAAATTCGCATGCTTTGCATTACATATATCATTCACCCGTCACTCCGCGATACCATTTCAATCCATCTATAAATCGACCAAACCGCCAAAATCAAAACGAGCATCCGGATCGTCTCGAATTTCTTTTCATTCACACACGCGCGTATGTATGCCACTGCCTCGACACACGTCGTCGCGTCTCTGTCACAATGTAAAAGCGCACCGCCGCGCGCGCCGCGGCCTCGAATTCTACAAACGCGTACCCACTGTTCTGACCTTGCGCCTCGTTTTAGAGATTCACTATACCCACCACGGCCCGCTGAATAATGCCATGCACGTGTCTGGCAGATAAAACGCATGCTATACACAAACTCGCAGCGTCTGCGTATGTATATGTTCGCTCTTTGCTGTCCCATGAATTACAAAGAGTTTTATTTTCGTAATATCGGGGAATCTGGGAAAAACGAGGGGTTTAGATCTGTCATCGAGACGTTATATTTTTGCAAATTAATGAATGGAATTTCAACTATGTATGCGAGTAGAGTACATTACTGCTGGTCATATATACCGAGAGTAGATTGAATCCTCATATATGTGTAAAGTTTTAATTTAAACATAAAAAATAAACATGAAGTTTATATATAAAATTCTCTCTAAATTCTTCTACACAGTTTTTTTCATCCACTGAATACATTCATGATGTAATATGTTCCGCTTCCGTGCGCATTCCTGTTTAATGAATTTTTGCGCGCACGCGAGAAGGAGAGTAGCAAGCAAAGTACTGAACAATCTACAGCACGGGTGTACGTATGTGTGTATAATAAACTTGTTAAAATTAAAAAATTTTCATTGCATTTATCTCGACTCTCAACATCATGATTTCTAGTCTCTACTTCCCCCCACTTAATTAACGAAAATGAATACCATTAAACAAAAAAAAAACGGAAAAACTCTTCTGCCAATTAACTCGCACAATTTTAATTAGTAGCAGCAGCGCCACCTAGTAATTACAAAACGTGAATATAACGAAAAAAAAAAAAAAAAAAAAAAAAAATTTAAATCAACGCCGCATTCTTAGTCGGCTAATTAATTAATCAACTGTCTCTATGTGTAGTACACGCGAAAAAATGCTTCTCGTCCCCACCCTTTGAAATTTCTCTCTGCACTTCCGAGAAGAACTGAAAACTTCACAGCTGATGCCTCGCCTACTAGACGCACTCCGCGCGTTCCATAAACGCCTCCGCCTTTAATGAGATGGAATGCATAATAAGAGCATTTTAATAAGAAAACTACGTTCCCTCATCCTCCTCCTCTACTCTCACGCATACACGCAACGATGCCTTTATTTTCTCCCCCTTCTCCATCTATTTTTTCCAGAGTGGATCCCTCTTCGTCGAAAGACACGATGAACTCGCGCCGCGCGTAGATGGCGCAGGATTTATCTGTGGTATTTTTCACCGGCAGCTGCTGTCCCGCAAAAGATACCGAAAGCCGATCTCTCTCCCTGCCTCCGGAAAATATATTGCCGCTTATTATTCTCGAGGCAGCAGCGGCGGCAGCAGCAACGTCGGTGCGTAATTGAAAAAGCCACGCCGCGGATACGATTACACGCGCGAATCGTTATTATTTCACTTTTTGCCGGTAGTAAGCACGCGTATGCGATATACACGTACGTGTATATATATGTGTAAAGTGCATTAAGTTCGTTTGATAGCGTGGAAATGCGCAGGGTTTTTGATTAAAATGAGGGTTTTCGTTGTAATCATTGCGTGTGCTGTATGGTATTGCAAAAAGACGCATGCGCGTGAAGTGGAGAGACTTTGAACGCCGCCGGCGCGAGTATCATTAGGAATCGCGAATAAATATTTGAGCGTAGAATTTATATGTAATTAAGAAGGAGAGTTTGTGGGGTTTGTTTTTGATAAGGATTATTTGTAATTGCGAGGAAATTAACCCTTGATTTCAATGCGATGTGAAGCTATTGTGGCGGCGGTTTGAGCAGAAAAGGATTTCAGTTTTTATCGTTGTATTGTAAATAAAATTAATTCGACATAATAGGATATAATTATAGAATTAAATGAAAAATGCTTAAGACGTTAAACGCGTTGTTTGCGAATTTAAGGTACATTAATAGAGTATTTTCGATTTTCGAAATAATTTAATATACGTTTCAGTGAAACCCATTGAAATTTAATGAATTTCGACGAGGGATTTAATCAAATTCTGATTAATTAATTTTCACATATACACTGATCGACAATTAACCACTGAATTATTCATCAAATAATTAAATACATATAATTATTTGCGAATTTTCCAGAAGAAATTATAAACTTCGTTAGGAAACAATAAAATTATTGCCGACGATTTGAACACGGAATTCGCGAGCCTTTTAGTTTTTGTACCTCACATTATTCGATACTACAAGCGAATACTTTCTCTTTTTGCCTTAGCCTTCTAAAAATAGAGTGGAACAAAGTGCGATTAATTAGGGTCAACCGCGTTAAGGAAAGTTTGGGCGTTTAAAATAAACGTTTAAACTTTTAGTTAAATACAGTCTAGCACGTTTTATTGAGCTGATTAAAATTTTACAGTACCATGCACCCAAGATTTTTCAAATTTATCGCATGAAATATGCCGCTGGATTATAAGATCTGATGTGGCAAATAAAATTTATTGAGGAAAGAACACGATGTTAAATAGTACTAAATCTTTTTACGTAATGTGGCATTATAGCGCGTTAGATTAACAATAAAGTAAAAGTGTATTCAATGTGATTTAGAGATCCTCCCCGTTGGATAAAGGTTCGAACGATTTAAATAAATCACATTAATACTTGTCTACTTATACTACTACATCCTTAACTGTTACAGAATAATACCATCAAGTTTTTATTTCTATCCGAAAAAAACGTTGCCTAATCCAAATATTTTTCTCATGCTCATTGCATAATCATACTCATACTCGCTCGGTGCGTGACTTCTAAAAGTAGTAATAACCCTTTCACCTTCGCATGTCCAAAAATACCAGTTCTTCTCACATACTTACACGTCACAGATCTAGTCAACGTTTTGCCACGTTATTTCCAACGAAATTTCAAAATCAACTCTATAAACAGAGTGTAAAAAAGAAATCAATCACCAAAATTGCACCTAATTAAAACCAGATGTAAATAAAAATATAACTACGTCTAATTTTTACCTCGATTACGCAATAACTTTGTATACTCTTCACCCTTCTACATCATCACATCGCAGCCTTGACACGTCACTTCACACCTTCGACCTATAACGAACCCACGAGTTAACAGAACTAGCCCTGCGCCGCCTAGCGTCGTTATTATTTCGCGCTTCGAGACGTATTTCATCATCATACAGCACAGGCGTAAATATCGCAGCAGCGCAGGCGCACGTTTATCGGACGCGTGGAAGGTAGACGATAAGGGGACGCGTGCGAGTATGTTTTTCCGCCTGATCTTGTTTTCCCGATTTTCCCGTGTGAGCGAGCGGATTAAAAAGGGGAAATTGCTGTCGCGAAGGTGTTTACGGAAACACGTATGTGTGTGTATGTATGGAAATGATGGTGTGGCGGGACAATGCTAATTTTTGTTTGGTTTGAGTTTGACAACAAAATGAATGATGGTGAGGAGGATTATGTTTACATGTGTTATGAATATTTTTGTGTACAAAGTGGATGTTTTTTGATGAAAGAAATATTTAGTTTTTGGAAGGGTTTTGTAGAGAGTAAATTATGGAGTTCGTTATAGGAAGTAGGAGTACTGAAATTTTGAGATTGATTTTGGTATAATGCGTTTGTATTGAATTACTGTTCATTGATTATCCAACTTTGAATATGCAGTAAGTTATTTCCACGAAATTATAGATTACTACGAACATTGTTAACAGAGAAGCTCTAATTTTCTGAAACACAATACTTGGAAAGCTATTAATATGTACGAATTCAATTATAATTTACAAAGGAAAATTATAATTAAGTTATTTTTCAGTGTCTTTTTTCTTTTTGTTAAACCAAAAATAAAATTCAATTTATCACGTATTCCTCAAAGCGCTTTATAGATCGTCATGTTAAACAAAAAAAAAAGGAATTGAAAATACACCACAGCGTCATTTTTATTTAAAAGTCGTTTTTTGCAATCCGTATTTCGCAAAATCAGAAATCGTGACAAAAGCCACAATTGAAAAAAGTTCAGAAAAAACGACGGAATTACAAAACTAATAGCGAAACCTAAAAATCGTCAAAAAATAATCGAGCGTGAAAATTAATCAAGTAGCCGCATGAATTGGCTCGGCATGCAAGCGCACGTGCCTCGATTTTCCATTTCCCACAGAAGTAGAGAGAGGAGAGGCGAGTGGAAAGAGGAGAAGGGGGGGGGGGAAACTGCTGGGTGACAAGTAGGATAATTGTGTTTGCCAAATGTGGTTTAGTTTCGCTAATTAACGATGCCGGGTAACGACTGATCGCCGTCGCCGCGGAACGAAACGATTTATTCAACGTGCGCGCGCACAGGCAGGCAGGCATGCAGGCAAGCGATCGAATTTGTCGCGTTGTCAAGTGTTCAAGCTTTTCTCTCTACCTCTCTGTCTACTTTTCGGATCGTTTGTCGGATAGAATGATTCTCGTCGGTTAAAAATTTATCGGGTTTTAATGGATGGGTTAAGTCGAAAAATTGTTCTACTTCTTTTCATTTACATTGACGTGTAAAATTTATCAGAGAATATTGTTGAATAGTAATATTTTTTATTTACGTAAAATATAATATTGTTATTTTTCATTCTAATTTTCTTACAGTTTTCAGAACACCGTATCCTAATAAGCCAACATTAACTTTTACGACTTAAGTTTGGAAACATTTATACTGCAATGCGATTGAATTTGATATTTTGTTTATAGTGTTGGTCAACTTTTATCTGCATGATATACACTTGGTAATATTACGAGAAATAAAATTATTTAAAATAACAAAAATAAAAATTTGACCTGCCAAAAATGCTTTTGATCACTCACTAATATCCTTTACTCGCATCATAAACTGCCACTTTGATTTATACACGGAGAAAAATGTTGTAGTAAAAATTGTCATGTCTGATTGCAAGTGTGGGACATACTCAAAATACCTAAAAATTGCCATAAATTTATAGTAATTTTCACAGTGTAAGAAAAATTTCCATAAATTTATGGCAATTTTTACCATGAATTATGTCAATTTTTGGGATAATTCGAATATGTCCCACATTTAAAATCAGACATGGCAATTTATACTACAACATTTTTCTTCGTGTAAATATTATTTCCTAAACAAATACTACCGAAAGATTTGTTCGTCTCTTCCACTTCTTCATCGCAAAAAAAATCATAAACCTCCATAGACAGCAAACATTGCATGAACGCAGTTTTCTAACCGATTAGCTTCCACCACACACAATATTCCTCTTGCAAAATATTTTCATCTACCATTCTCACGTCAGAAAACAATTATTTTTCACCGATTGCGCGTATACCGCTGCCGACATCGAAAATACATTGTTCGTTCACGCGTACTAGCCGTTCGTTTTCGATCGGTCGATCGTGATAACGGCGTCTAATGGAAAATTGATTAACAGCCGACGAAATTTTTCAATTTACAGGAGGACGAACGGACGGAGATGGCATGAGGGAGGGCTGCGGCAACGTTGCCGAGGTGGTAAGTTCATTCATTGTATTTGTTTTGCACTTTTTACTTTGTAAGTTTCTTTTAAGTTAATTGACGTGATAACGTTGCTGCTAAGTAATGGTTTTAGTTAGTGTATATATCTATAAAATGGGTTTCATTTACTGTTGGAAACTACGATTTATATAATATACGATGCTTCACCGAATAAGGCCAACAGATATATAAATACTATTATTAAGTTACCGTACAGGATAGGAGAAGAGAGAAAATTAAGGTTCGAAAAAATGAATCATTAAAAGAAAATCCTAGATCTCTCATTACAATTATTCCGCACCCATATATGAGATTGTGTTTGTTGCGCTCGAAGCGCAGAGAATCAAACGAGATAGTATGCGATAATGAAGCAATTAACATTCTTCTTTATTCATTTCATTTCAACGGTTTTTTTTAAACTCGCAAGGGAGAGACAGAGGGAAAACTGTGATGCTGACATATATTTTCCAGTCATGGCGAAAAAGCGGGCATATTTCTAGAACTTTCTTATCTGAACATTTTAATAGCATGATGCAAATATTTGCTCTAATCCTTGATTAAAAAACACCGTAATATATTTCATCTGCATATCTCTTGCTTATTTTGTCAGGATGATGCAATAACATGTCGCGATATTCGTTTCGAGAGTAAAACGTTTATTACAATTTTGATAGTACACTATAATATTGTACGAGTTTAATATTCGCATAATTAAGAGTATATTCGCTAAGGCACACATCGAACGAATATTTCTACTACGCAAACTCACCGCAGACATGTGCTCGCACTTTTAATAATCTAGAGAGTGCACATATCACTGCAGTCGAAAACTTTTCATCAAACAGTCCTTTTCCTCTTACCCGTGGTAAACAAAAAAAAACAACAACCACCTGAAAAATATTTCACTTTGATTAAAAAGGATAAGTCGGAAAGGGTCAATGCGATGACTTACAAGACAAACGAAAAAAGGAGGGAGCGGGACGAAGAGAGAAAGAGAGAGAAGAAGGCTGGAAAGCCAAGTAGTGCAAGCTGCAAAAAGAGAGACGAGAAAAGCGTAAAGGAAAGCTGCAGTAGCAGCAGGAGAAAGATCCTCTTTCATCAAAAGAAGCCTCGCGCGTCGTGAGCTCCTCCAAGGCAACTTTATACATATATATACACATATACACATACACACAACTCGAATGAGTGCGGGGGCGAGGTAAGAGAAACGACGGACAATAATCACTTTTTCTCTCATTCGCCATTCAGCTCCAGCACGCGCGTCTTTGAGGCTCTAGTCTCAAACCTTCTTTTACTTCCTCCTCTATTTTGTCTTTTTTGGCCGTGACGAGTAGTAGGTGGATAAAGCGAAAGGAGTTTGGAGGAAATCGGCGGTGGCTTTCATTAGGCGAATGAATTTCATGCGCCAGGATTCCACTCTATGTATACGTGTATTATTTTTCTCCGGAGATTTATATCTAGGAAAAAAGGGGAAGCTGCTGATACCAGGTCGTTCATTATTTAGAGTGCGTGTTAATTTTATTCCCGGCTTGATTAATCGCAAGGTGACGCGCGTGGACGTTTTAGTGTGATGTTGTTGTACTGAGATACTCGTCACTTTTTAAGATAATGAAACAGAAGGTACTATTATTATATATTTATATATGTATGTTGAAATGCTTTTTTTGTATAATATACACCATTCTTTTTTTCAGGTACTTTAGAGTCATTAGATGATTGAATCAATTTCGTTTCTCGTGTATATGTATAAAGTTTAATAGTAGTGTGGTTAAAAATAGGATAGCGGAAAGTCGGTCACGAGCGCTGCTGATTAGTGATAAATCCCTCTATATATATATATATATCTCTTACGGTACGGTTAAATAAAATTTCCACTGCCAAGTGCAGGCGCGTTTAAGCTGCCGAAACAGTGATTTTCTCGCTGATTCGTTCTTCCACCTCTCTAAAATACGATTCTAAATTACGTCAATCTCAATCCTTCTTTTTCCGTAAGCCTTGGAATCTTCTTCAACGACTTCATTACACTACTACATATACCTCGTACTATCAGCTCATTAATTTTCAACGAAAAAAAAACACCATTACTTCGCTTTTTTCGTATAAGCATCGCTTACAACCTCTATCGACTTTACCAACTCACCTTTAAAAGCTCGTTGAAAAACCGTATTCGCGCAAGCGCCGCTGTGCTGTACTCTTTCACGATGTGCTACTCAGACATTGAACCAATTCCCGAGTTCTTTGAAGCGATGCCCAAGGGCGCCAGTAGTCAACCAGCTACCTCCCAAAGTTCTCCGGGTACTTTTATCGATATAACTTGCGTGCAATGAAAAACTTTCATGAGCAATCAAAAAATTATGAGTATTTACCGTTGGGAGTGGGCTGTACGTTTAGTATATATAGTAGATATATTCGTATAGCAGTATGTGAGTAGATGACGGAGCCAACTATCCTTGAGAGTTGCGATTTATCGCGATGAAAAGTCAATAGGATGGGAGAAGAGAAGATCCTGGTGAAGACGAACTTTGGAAGTAAACGGTTTAGATGAAATATTTATAAACGTCGAGACGTTGGTTTGAAGTTCGAGAGAGAAGTTGTAACATATGGCCTCGTGTGGTGTATAAGTTTATGGAATCGTTTATAAGGTCGTGTTGGGATCAGTATAAGAGTAAAGAGCTTTTCGACATAAATGTGTAGACATTTTTCGAAAACGTTTTTATAAACGTTAAATTTAGATGAGTGAATGATGAATGATAAATTAAGGTAGCTATATAATGAACCATTAGCACGCATTAAAGTCACTTTTATTAAATTTTAATTTTCGTTTACGAGACTCGAGCACTAATAATTTTCTCAGTCAAAGCTGAATACCACACACAATATGAAACTAATACAATCAACAACAAAATAGTCGTCAAAAAAATGTCTTCTTTCATCTTCCCTCATCCTTTTGAAAAAAACCCTAAACGCGTCCCACGACCAGTAAAAATTCAATAACCTCTTGGCTCCTCCAGCCCCATTAAAGTCGGCGCCCATCATCATCTCTTCTCTCTCCATTCGGCCCTTCCACTATATATATATATATAACACAACCGCCGCACGCTTCAGCGCCTCATCTCATCTTTCAAAGCCGAAAAATCAGCGCGCGACTTGCTACTACCGTCCTTTCACAAAAGACACACTCTTTCTCTCTCTCTGTCCCTTCCACAGAAAAAAGAGAGAAAAAGAAAATTCGTCTCCTTTAATCCCGGAGCTAATAGCAAATAGCCCGGAAGAAGGAGCTCTACTGCTGCGCGCGAGACTCTCGAGGATGCCAAGTATTTTCGAAAGCCTTCAGGGAGGGAGGAGGAGAGGGGCGAAGTAGGCTACCGGGTTAACGCTCGCGAGAGAAAGCGCCTCCGTGTGTGAGTGCAGCGACCGTGAGAGAAAGAGAGAGAGAGAGAGCGATATGTATATAGAGAGGTTGCTGCTGCGATGCAGTTGCATGGCAGGGCCATGTGTGTGCGTTGGTAAAAGAAGAAGAAGGAAGAAGGGATTATTCGGGCGGTCCTTTGTGATGTTGAGGATTGAGATAAGGAGGTATATGGATATGTGTGTGTGTGTGTGTTTGAAAGGTGCGGAGACGTTGTTTGCAGGAGTTGTTTGAGGTGTAGGGTACAGGGTTGGGTTTGGTAGAGAGAGTTAGTTAGTTTTGAAAATGGATTTGAGCTTTATGATCTGATGAGGGACGTTGAAGTTGTTTTATTGGTAGTATGTTGTAAGTATTGATTTAAAGTTTGCCTTACATATCTTTAAATAAATCATATTCAGGAGTTAAATAAGAATTGGATTTCACGGTTCTTGAGTATATTGATTTTTATGCTGGAAAATAATAAGGAAAATAGGTTGTGAAGAGAGTCAAATTATTGATTGTCATGTGAGTTCAGCTGTTGTTTCTATAACATATAGTATGTCCACATCACAAGTATAATCCATAGTACGATAAAAATGAAGAATATGCAAACGAGTTTTTATGTTTATGTTTTACATTCGCTCCAGTTGATTTCCGATTAGTTCAAGCAGTCATAAAAGTGACAAGAGAATTCAAATTTCTTATTATTCAATGTTATGCAAGTCAATCTCCTGAAAACGAACAAAAACACGAAACTGACAAAAGACTATCGAATTAGAGTTTATCCCAACTGCTGTTGCAAATTCTTGCGCCCACACTGTTCACCGAGCGTTTTGCCTCGGTCAGGAAAATTCAAATCGCTGACATAATCGCGTGGTTTTGCTCGAAATGTTTTGCTCTGATAAAATTAAATGTCACGTCCTCTTGTCCACCAACGATTTTCAGCGTGACAATTATAAAAACATTGTTATTGAGGTATACACATATATACAAGCGTTAAGTCAATATTTGCAAAACAAAAATAGAAGTGTAAATGAATATAAAAAAGATACTCTATGTAAATACGCGTGTATAAAAATTTCGCGCTCTTGTGCAATCCATCGTCATGAGAAAGGATTTTAGCCCCCGGAAAAATAGTGTATCTCTTTGCCTTGGAGAGAAAGGAGCAATCTCAAGATAGTGGATATTTTCCTTGGGAAAATTGCTTTTAGTAACGGCCAAGGGCCTCGGCAAACGTTCCTATCTTCCTTTTTTTTTAATGAAAAAACTGTCCTGCTAACTACTTGCCTCTTTCTGTCCGGGTAAAGTGGCTCTGAAAATTTTAGCCTGTAAAGTTTTGTTTAATAATAGAAGCGTGTCCCGGGTTCTTTTGCTAGAACGACGAAAAAAACAGATTATAAATAGGTTGTGTTGTTTGAGATCTGTCAACTACGTATGCGAAGACAAGATTTTTTCTGTTTTCACTTTGTACTGTTGTTGAAAACCTTGTGTTCATAAACGTTTTAATTCCCGTTATTGGATTTATCAAATTGAATGCATGCAAATGCTATGGTCCTAATAGACATTTATTGGCAAATCGACGAACAAATTCGTTAAAAAGTAACACACAGTTAACCAATAAACCATTGTATAACTTTTAGAAATACACGTTCCTACCACTTGTTAATTAAATTTAATGAATACCTCCCAAACAACGCACAATATGATCAATTCAATTCACCTCATTTTTTCCCCTACAATATCTTTTCCAAAATAACGCTTGTTCGCATTCACATTGTCACCAATTGTACAATACCTCAAAGCACAAAAGTTCCGGGGGTCCGTGTTGATCCGCATTGAAATTTTTAATTGCACATCACCATACATATATACGTTTGTCCCGATTCAATCTACCTCTCATATGTAATCGCCGTCGTCACGCGCGGATCCCGAAACAACACGAATTGCGCCCCAGGGCCAATTCCCCGCCTCCGCGACAACCGAAAATGTACATATGTTTGTACTTGTTGCACGTTCGCGTTGATTGTGTTCGTTCGATCAAACTCTCTCTCTCTCTCTCTCTCTCTCTCTCTCTCTCTCTCTCTCTCTCTCTCTCTCTCTCTCTCTCTCTCTCT